>ML798684.1:17213-40913 GCA_009831015.1 Picea engelmannii | reverse complement strand
ATGGTTTAGCAAAAATCATGGCCATTGACTTCCCCCTGAAAGGCTGGAAAGACCTATCCCCAGATTTAATCAATGATTTCACTTCAGCTGCCCTTTGAAGAATATGCAGTATATGCCTCTACAGGTGGAAGCCCAACCTCACAGCTTTGAAGTGCCTTTATGGAATCTTTCCAGTTTCGAAGAACCACTTGATTTAAGAAAACCTCCATATTTGAAATGATAATATTTAAGAGGTCTTCAGGGCCATCTGCCAGCAACAGATCCAAACCTTCTAAGTCAAAATCAACATTTGGATGGAGCATTGGTATAACTTTCGACACCTGTGCAGTGCCTTCTATACACGCGTGCTTCTCTGCGTGACACCTTGTCTCTGGTTTGAGCATCTGTAATAGGGTTTTATACGCTGTGTTTATATATTTTTTGGTTTCCTGTGGGCAATATCCCACATTCACGGGGTGAACAGAATATTTAGCGTTTACATAAACCCATCGTTACATGCTCTGTCAAGGAAATGAGCCCGAGGCTTGGGCTTTGGGGTTTGGTGTTTGAAAAGGCGCTTCCACTTTGTGTTGGGTATTCAGGTGGCTGGCCCAACGCCGATATAACTCTTTGGTCAAACTTTTGCTAATTTATCCATAAACTTCTGCATAAATGCAAAGGCCGAGGGGCCATTTTTAATTTTTTGCCAAATTCACCAAATCTTGGTGAACAAACCAACTTTGTCTTTGCCCACCAGCATTAAACTTTTACCACTTCGAACCAATCCACTATTCTTTTTGATAGACAATACACCAAAACTCACTTTGAAGCTTGCGCGCAGGTACTCATCTTAGGCTTGGTCAGTGTCGTGTTCTTTTCGCCGCCTTCGCCAAGCGTCATGAGCAAACACATAGTGCCTGAGATAAACACATATTAGTTAGAAAACTGATCCCCTATTATATAGGGTTCTAACAGGAATATCAAGACAAAGACTGACAACAAACACTGGATTACAAACAGATTCCTTTTCGTTGCAGGAAGTGTCATGAACATGGACACCTCTTTAGCGATTATCTGTTGAATATCCAAGCAACCAAAGCCAGCGAGGTGAAGCAGAAATATGGATTCACTACGGTCACAAGAAGGAAGAGAAACCCTCCAAAGAAACAACAAGCGGACCCCAAGACCATTGTCCTGACCAAAAACTCATTTGAGATCCTAAACCAACTACTGGAAGATGAAGAAATTTGAGACCCGCACACAACTAAATAACAGGCGAAAGGAAAGAACCAGGGTACACCTTCATCGATCCAATCCAATGAGGCTAGGCCAAAAGAACGCGACACCATGGACACAAACATCCAAATGAAGTTGGAAGACCATGACCTGGTAGGCATAGATCTAGAAAAACTAGAAGAAGATCTAAATCAAAAGGATCTAGAAGCCCTCCCGGAAGAGCAGCTCCGTAAAGTTTATAAATTTTTTCTGGACTCTACAGTTGGCTCCATAGACATGTTGGGTATAGCCATAGATCCCAGCTCAGACTCAAAGAATATACCTCTAGAAAAAAAAAAAAGAGGACGAAAGTTGGCCCATCAGCTTATCAAGGAGGCAGGAAATCTCATGCTCAATTCTGGGTAGATCCAAATCTCTTGGAGGGATACGTCCACCCAACCCAACAAACCTCATGATGAAGATCATTACCTGGAACATTAGGGGACTTAATGGTAGATCCAAACAACAGAGCCTACGAGACTCGATCAGAGCATAAAATCCAGACATTCTGCTAATCCAGGAGACAAAATGTGTAGGACTGGAAGCATAAATCATATTCCAAAGAACCTGGTGTGGATTTGAATCCATACACACCGACTCCACTGGAGCGTCAGGAGGATTAGCCATATTATGGAACCACAATATTGTTACCCTAAGCGAACGCTTCTCTACCTTGGGCACACTTACTGCCCACTTCATGATCACAGGGTCAGGTCATGAAGGCTACATCACAAATGTCTATGGGCCTTAGAGTCAGCAGGACAAGGATAGTCTCATGAAGCAAATAGATCATATCAAAACCTTGTTGCGTATGCCCAACTGGATCCTAGGCTATGACTTCAATCTGATCTTGACACTAGAGGAGAAGAAAGGTGGAACCAAGCGACTGGAGCCTGATAGTGGTAAGTTCAAAACCCTCATAGACTCACTAAATCTAATAGATATAGAGAACTACAATGGAACATTCACCTAGTCCAACCGCATATCAGGGCACCAGCAAGTGGCCTGCCATCTGGATCACTTCCTCATAGTGGAAGAATTACTCGTACGAGATCCGAGCATGGAGAGCCTCATTCTCCCAAGGGCAGGCTCAGATCATTGGCCGATCACCTTCTCACACCCTGATTTCCATCATCTCGCAAAGTCTTGGTAGGCCCAATCAGAAATAGACCATGGTACCTGCATGTACAAATTTCAGCGGCATCTTAAAAACTTCAAAAACTCGCTAAAGCTATGGAACAAGCAAACTTTTGGAAACATATTTCAAAACATATAGGCTATTGAAAATAGGCTAGTCGAATTGCAAGAAATCTTCATTTTAGGGACCAGAACAACAGAACTAATGACGGAGGAAGCAGAGCTCCAAGCAAGTTTAGAACAAAGGAAAAATCAAGAGGAAATACTATGGCAATAGAAATCAAGAGTCCAGTGGCTCAAAGAGGGCCAGAGGAACACAAAATTATTCCATAGAGTTGTGATCCACCGATGCTACATCAGCTGAATAACACATCTGGAAGATTCCCAAGGAAACCCAATCAAGGAACACGACCAGATTGTTGAAGAACTTAACACCTACTACAAATACCTCCTAACTAAAACCAACGAGGACAGATCGACAACAATTCAGAGGATAACATGGCACATACCCTCCCTTGTGACTCCATAACAGAATGAAGCTCTAATGCGACCCATTACTCAGGAAGAAGTAGATTATGAATTTATAGCAATGCTACCAGGCAAGGCACCTGACCCAGATAGTTTCACTATTGACTTCTTCCACCATTGCTGGGATCTAATCAAGGAAGAGGTAAGTTAGTTTATGGAGGAATCACAAACCTTTGGCCAACTATTAACAACCCTCAATGCAACTTTCCTCACTCTAATTCCTAAGGAGGAAAGGATTACCCATCCCAAGCAATACAGACCAATCACACTCTGCAATGTTATATACAAAATCATTACAAAGTTGATTGTTACATGTCTCAAGCCAATCCTGTCATTCATTATCTCCAAGGAACAGTCAGGCTATATAGAGGGATGAAAAATCATGGACATCGTTATTCTAGCTCATGAGGTAATACACTTCCTCAAGAAGACTAAAACCTGAGGTATGCTTATTAAACTCAATCTTTCAAAATATTTCAATAGAGTCAGCTGGCAGTATCTCCACTCTATGCTTGACGCCTTTGGCTTCAATCATCATTGGATAGACTAGATCTTAAAACTGATCTCATCGTCCTTTTTTTCCATCCTGGTAAACAGGGTACCCTACCAACCCTTCACTCCTTCTAGGGGTAGAAGACAAGGGGACCCTCTTTCTCCCTTCCTCTTCATCCTCATGGTGGAAGGTCTAGGGTGGTATATCAAGACAGTGATACTAGAAGGTACCCTTAAATGCCTACCCTTGCATAATATTTAGCTAGCTCCCTCGCATAGCCAATTCATTGGTGAAACCCTCCTTTTGAATACCCCCACTTCTCGAGAAGCAGTCAAACACACCTCCATTCTCTCCGACTTTGTAGAAGCTTCAGGCATGTCCCTCAACCTAGACAAATCCAAACTCTTTTTTTCAACACCTCGATAGGGGTTCAGAACCACATCTCAAGACTCCTAGGCATACCCAAGAGCTCCCTTCCATCCAACTACCTTGGCATTCCCCTCATAGGGGCTCCAACAAGATTCATATTATGGGACAACCTACTTCTCTCCATCTCTAATAGGCTTAGCAATTGGACCTTTAGACCTCTCAACATTGCAACAAGGTTGGTTCTTCTTAAGTTAGTTCTACAAGCCCTACCTACCTACCTCTTCACAGCTTTGGTGGTGCCTAAACAAGTCATCAGGGCCATCAGAAACCTCCAACAAAACTTCCTATGGCATGGGCACCAACCGAACAAGAAGTGGGCACTAGTAGGCTGGGACAAGCTCTGCAAGCCTAAAGCCTGGGGAGGATTGGGACTACGAGACCCAGGGAAACTCAACTAAGTCATGGGAGCTAAAATGTGGTGGAGATGGTGAAAGGCCCCCATTGCACTTTGGGCGCAACTTTGGAAACAAAAGTATGTTGAAAACATGAGTGTAGACAAGATCATCCATCACAACGACCAGATTCAAGGATCCAACATCTGGAATACAGCCTGGAAAAATAGAGAACTTGTTCAAAAACATGCCTTTTGGGAGATCTAGAATTGAGAAAGCGCACTTTCCTAGAAGGATTTGTGGAAACAACAAAAACCTCTAGATTAGGTAGAAGACCTAAGCCCCATTAGGAAACTGCTTTACACGAACCCCCCTCAGCATGTAAAGGAATTTTGGTGACTGGGAATCAGACCTCTACCTTGGCGAAAATGGAATACCTCCACTCGGGAACTACAAATCCCACTAAACTCGGACCTAGAAGCCTAGTAGCACTATGCCTGCCATAGGAAAATCCACAAGCGAGAAGGCCCAAACATTCTTAGATGGGGCCACTCCACTACAGGTAACTTTTCAGTCATAGAAGCCTACTATCTGCAGGGTAATCACCAGAGTCATGACAAGGAGAATATTTGGAACAAGGTTTGGAGCCCCTTCCTCTGGCCGAAGGTGTCAACCTTTCTATGGCTAACCGTCCACAACCATATCCTCACTTGGGACAATCTTATAAAAAGAGGCTTCATTGGACCATCAATTTGCCCCTTATGTCAACAACAAGAGGAAACTTTGGAACATCTCTTCAACAGATGTCCTTTTAGCAATGGGATATGGGACCAAGGGGCTCAAGCAATGTGTAGGATGAATTGGAACAGGACCAATATAGAGACACAATAGAGAACTGGGACTTGCTATCTTTTAAAAATCCCATTATTGCCCTCATTTGGCTCCTACTCCCAGGATTCACTCTCTCGCAAATCTGGAAGGAACAAAACAAAAGAATCTTCCACTCCAAGGCATCCACTCTAGAACTAGTATGGGGACAAATATGTAAGCTCATATGGGAAACAATTCGAAGAAAAAATTGGAAGCACACGGATACAAATTGCGGCCTGGAAGAGAAGTGCATCCTTCAATACTGACAACTCAACCTGAATAATCAGCTTGTGCAAAATCCAAGCTATCCCCAAAAAAGCAGTCCAATTATCTAGTCCCCTCCTCCAACAAGATTTATAAAGGTCAACTTTGATGGGGCCTCCAAAGGGAATTTGGGACTAGCTAGATTTGGAGCCACCCTCAGAAACTCAGATGGCCAAATCCTTTGTCTTGTCAAAGGTTTTATTAGAGAAAATACTAACAATGTCACAGAACTCACGGGCCTCCTCCGGGGCACGCAAGCAGCAATTGACAACCACTTCCACAATCTCATTGTGGAAGGGGATTCTCAAATCATCATTGGGCTGATTATGAAAATCCTCCACATGGAACATCCAGGGAAAATATCACCCAGCTGGAGACTATTGGGACTACTAGAGGAATTCGGTGCCTTACTTAGGCCCAATCTCAGTGTCATTCCCTCCCATGTGAAAAGGGAAGTGAATAGTATAGTTGATTGCCTAGCAAAAGAAGGGGTAGTGAGGGAAAGGGAGAGCATCTATTGGGATCCTCATATCTCAGAAGCTATAGAACTCTCAACCCATTGTTAGTGCCTTGCGAACAAATATTACCCACCCCCGGATGGGGTACCACCTAGCACAGAAGGACCATGTGGTACAACGCTTGGACAAGCCTTAAATGAAGGCCATCGCCCCCCATCCCTTCGTCATTAAGGATGAGGGAAAGCTGGTTCAGCCGGGCTGAATACCCAAGACTTATTGTGCACATGATGGGAATGGAACTACAGAACAATCACTAGAGAGCCTTAATGGCGGGTCTGGTCACTTTAATCCTCATGCATTCAGTTGATTTTGGAGAGGAAGGGGATCATTTGGAGATGAATCCATAACATTAGAGCATCCTTGCGCTCTAGTGTGACTGTGATTGTCCAATTGCCAATGGAACCAGCTCTAGGAAGCTTAAAATTCCAAGGAAATGAGGCAAGCCCCACAGGGGTGATTCCTGGTATGCTTCGGCTGTGCGCAGAAGGCGACAACAAAGCTTCGAGAGGGCATTGTCTATGGCCAGGATGCAGCTTGTCCGAAAATCAGGAAAACATGAGTTTCCTCCCATGGCCTCTATTGAGGAAATCATCTCGTAGGCACCAATCCATGTCCCCCCATACCACTTGCTTTTCATTGTCCCAGACAAATGGAACTCGCCGACTTGTTTTCCCGGGGAAACTTCCCAGCAGGCCTTCAAGGATTTTCATAGCTCCACCACAGGAGCAGCCCAATTAAGTGATTTCCCCCCCTGCAACAATATAGAAGAAACTTACGCAATGATGGATGCAGACCCAACCACAGGAGCAGTAGAGACCCCTCCAACGATGGACCTAGGACAAAACAATGTAGCCAAGGCTGCGACAATGGGTATGGAAGGCGAGGAGTCAGAGGCTAGTCTCGATAGGGAGGGTGGCACCATTCTTATGCCACATCCTCTGTCTGTCATGCAAGAGGCGGGGTGCGGCCACCTGCCACTCCTCCACCTAGACCACTTGAAGGTAATCTTTGAACTGCGGAGCTTGGTGGAGGACATAATCCACCGCATCAGTCTAGTTAGGCAACGAGTAGACCTACTCTACGAACCATACTCTAATACTCAGCTAGGACAACGCTGCCCGACATGCACTCAGGCCTTCATGATGACAGATAAGGGAGCTGACGAGGATGGCGAGGGTGACATGGATGAAGTGGAGGCCACCGAGTAAATTGTCACCGTTAATGGTTCTCGTTCCTTTCTCTGTTTTGAAGCTAGTCATGGCTAAACGCCATTATTTTTTAACCCTCAGACTCAAAGTTTATTTTTTTCAGACCAATGGTGGCCACTTGTCTTGGTTTCCTTTGGGAAAGACAAATGTCAGCCAATCGATCTTCCTCACAGATAGCATACATAGCCAATTGTCTCGGTTTCCTCTTACACGGCAGGACAACTCCCAAACATGGTGTTTTTGCTGTAACCTTTTTTTTGAAAGTTAATACAACAGACTCTATTCTTTTTTAATTAAAAAATATATAACATTGTTGCATTAATTATTGTTTGCTTGATTTAAAAGAAAATAAATTTGCTAAATAATTTTACTTATTATAGATAAAAAAAATTAATATAGTAATTTAGTAATTTTATAACTCATAAAATATTTTTAAACATTTTATAAAGTAATTTAGTTGTTCATCTTCTCATTTATCCTAATTAGTCCATACTTTCTATTTAAATAACATGGAGGGTCATGTGTTGATTTTGAGAAGCTCATATTTAAAATATTTTTGGTTTGCTTTAATATATTGCCTCAATTAGCCATGATGGCTAAGGTCATGCATTCCATGTAATACATTGGTGTACTAATGTGTGTGGATGGAAATACCCTATTTATTGAACAAAAGTTGTGAGAAGTTTTAGAACTTAGTAAATTTCTATTGCCTCTCCCTCATTGTTGGCAACTTCCCCAGTGCCCCATGCATATCTAATTCCCTAATGTTCTCCAGAAGTAAACATCACCCCACTTGCACCTGCTTCCCTTGGCTCAACAAATTTGCTGAGTTTAGATTCACTTTTTGAAATATCTTTCTTGATATTTGGACATATTCACATTATGGCTTGTTACACTCCCCTTTCTCTCCACCAACAAAAAAAATTGATCGATTTCATCATTAATCCTACAAGTTCTCATAGAAATAAATGGAGAAAACAATTCATGTCATTTTTTAATAGATGTTTTTATCTTCAACAAGAAGTCATTTTTTAATCAATGTTTTCATCTTCAACAACAATTCCTTCTAGTCATATTCCATATTCATGAAGATTTAGATTATGAGCATTATTCTACTTAAAAAAATAAGAGTCCATGTTACTTTAACATAACTCTTTGATTAAAAAAAAGCCTCTACACAATTATCAATTTCTACAAATTTATCTAATTCCTAATATTAATCTAAAGTACTAGTATGGACTTCAGATAATTAACATTCCAAAAATAAAAGTTTTTCCCCTCCAAAGAAGTCCTCATCATGCACACATATTCATTTAATTTCATTTTTCTACATGTCATTATGTGTTTTAGCATTTTTCTTAAAAATGTAATGCAACATGATTCAATATTATTGGGTGAAAATGCGAAGTTGGGAAACAATTTTCGAGAATTAGGTGTTTTTGGGTTATAATTTCCAATTTGGGTGCTTAGTTTCGATCGTTTGGTGTTGTTGAGATCCAAAATATAGTTTAGTTCCTTATGTTATCCACAAATGAAATAAAGGGGTGTCTTGCTCATACGCTTATCATAATAGGATATGCACACTAGTTCCTTTGGTGCACATTCTCTCTATAAACCCTCACCTAACAGTAAAAAATGAAAACAAAAGATTATTCTCTCACTCATCTTAGCAAAAATGAAAATAAATGTTACACAAGAAAAATAGATAACGCAAGATTCACAAAACTTCATCAAATGTATTAGTGGATTGTATCCCTTCTTAAACAATTAAGGTGGTATTCTACAAAGAGTAAATGTCGCTTTATTCTTCTTCATTTATCTACCCAATCAGAATGGAAAGAGAAATTTCCCACAACATTTACTGACACAACACTATTCACTAAAATAGACACCTCCATTATTTACTTAGACTGGCTAATGCATTATTACAGTAAAATACTGACTGACGCGGACAATGGTCATAAAACTATTATGGCATTACTTCTCCTTCTCACCTTTCTTGCTGCGGATGACTTGTACTCTATTGTGCGCTTCCTAAGGAAGGTTGACGTCCTTCCTTATCAGTCCAATTCTTCCTTGTTTAGATCCGAAAGCGTCCCTCCTTTCGCCACCAACAGAGGGAACTTTTGTTGCACTCTCTCAAATGTTATACACTTTTCCTGTCTCTTGAGTTTGGGATTATTGACCGACCAAGTATGAAACAAGATGTTTCTTGGAAGAATCCAGTGTTACTTGCAAGGAAGTTGCGACTGGAGTATGTTTCTGTGATAAATTATGAATGCCATGATGGTCAGGTGGTTGTTCTCGATGTTGATGTGTCAAAATGAGAGGAATCTTTGTAGGCCCCCTATACTAAAATCCAACAGAGACCACGAAATGTAAGAAGTATGTGGAAGAGTGAGTGGCCCTCTTGTAAGGGGTCCACCTCCGTAAATCTAACATCAGGAGGTGGAATTCTTTGGGATAGTGACAGTAAGTCACTGGGTGACCTCCCTTTTTACACATTGCTCTAAGAGAAAACTGAGAGGAAATATGGGGTAAGGGATAGCGGTCTTTAAATGTTTCTTGGTTTCGAGAATGGTAAGCGGTAACTAGAGGATGTTTGATAGTGTCTTGGGTAACCGAGAGAGATGATGGAGCATTGGGTAATGATGTGCCAGGAATGAGATCGATCGATGGAGAAAGGGATCAAGAGGGTGGGAGCCTTGACAGAAACTGCGAGACATTGGCAAATTCATGGAGTAGAGGGAGTATTATGGGAGGTGTCGTATTACTAAGGTTCTCGGGCTAAACATGGTGGGTCAAACAAAGAGATACATTGTTGGTATTGATAACATGGTGAGTAAATATGGTATCGGAAAGGTAGGAATAAACCAAAATTGAACTTAATTATTAATACCTTGTCTGGTTCGCTGAAATGTAGCTAGATGCATAGCTTGCAGAAGACATCAATGTATCCTTGAACTGATTGATTCGAAAGTTGACAGAGTTATAACCACTTGGCGAGAAAATTATGAAGATATCGTGGAGGGTAGAACCGTTCCCTCAATGCCTCATAAAACATATCCCACGATGCAATGCGGTCATTTGTCAAGGAAGACGATGTACTGAGCTCGACGATTAGTTCAGACCTTTCCAATTATGTGTCCCACCAGGTTTCTATTATTCCTTCTAGTTGAAGGATGAATATCTACAATTTGGTGGCCTCTTCCATCTTACATGAGGTATTAAAGTAAGTGGAGAGGCTATGAATCCAAGAATCGACCATCTCTCCATTCACTTGGTCAACAAACTTGGGCAA
The DNA here is from genome assembly GCA_009831015.1 of Picea engelmannii. Lineage (NCBI taxonomy): Eukaryota > Viridiplantae > Streptophyta > Pinopsida > Pinales > Pinaceae > Picea > Picea engelmannii. The sequence continues at coordinate 30,579 of ML798684.1, read as the reverse complement.
CTGAGAATAGGTGTCCAACTAGATGGTCACTGGAGGTCGTTGTTGTTGAAGTTGAATAATTTCTTGGAGAGCCAATGCTAAGTATACAACTGGAGCTGATGTGGCTGCATTGGCTTCCTCACTAGAGGCATCTCATCAAGGAGACATGGTTGGAAGGAACTGAATATACCCTGAGGAGGGTGTGAGAGTAACCCTGAGAAGGGTGAAATGAATGGTTTGAGCAAAAAAGTGAGAATAAGTATGAAGACCCCCAAAAAAAATTTGAATCTGGTGGATGAAGTTCTTGGTCCCAAGGATAGAAATTGATTTGATACCCATTGATTTGATAGTGTGAAGGCATATTATACCATAGATACCCATTTTTCTCTAAATGCACGCTTTGATAGATATGAGTGAGGGATGCTCTTAGTAGACTAAGCAAATTGGAATATTGCCGCAATCAAGGAATAAGGAAAACACTACTTTCTGGAGATAGACGCCTTGTCTATTCCTTATGCTGTCCACCAATGAACTGAAGGGGTGTATTTCTCATATGCTTAGCATAATAAGAGATGCACAACAGTTCCTTTGGTCCACATTTTCTCTCTCAACAATCACCTAACAGTAAAATTGAAAACATAATATTTTTCTCTCACTCGTCTTGGTAAAAGAGAAAATCAATGTTACACAAGAAAAATAGATAACGAAAGATTCACAAAACTTCATCAAATGTATTAGAGGATTGTCTCCCTTCTTAAACAATCAAGGTGATCTTCTACAAATGGTAAATTCTACTTTATTGTTCTGCATTTCTCTACGAAATCAGATTGGAAAGAGAAATTTCCCGCAATGTTTAATGAAACAACTAATTGTTCAATAAAATAGACATCGCCATTATTTACTTATACTGACGAATTCTTTATTACAATAAAATACTGACGGACGCTAAAAACAATCAGAAAACTATCATAACATTACTTCTCCTTCTCTCTTTGCTTGCTGGAGACGACTTGTACTATGTTGTGTGCTTCCTAAGGAAGGTTGAAGTCCTTCCTTATTGGTCCACACATCAACACACACGTCCATACATTTTCATCCGATACAAATGGTGAGGATCGACACAGATTCCATGTGGAAGTTAAGTGGATAGTGGGTGGGAAATACTTATAAATGTTAAGAGACTATAACTTATAGCCTTAAACTCAAATTTTAGCATATTTATAGTCGTTGTAAAGATCTTAAAGAGTAGAATAGATCTATGATATCGAAGTTATGTTTAGAAGGGTGTTTAAGGAGAGGAAATATCGACACCCCACTTCCATAGGAAGCATAGGGAGTCGAGTATGGTACAGTTGGGAATATTAGGGAATATCTATGTTTATGCATTGATGGATTTCTGTGTACTCTACTATGGGATAGAAATTATTTCCTTCAAGTCATTTAAGTATGATCTTTCTTCAAAAATAGCCTTTTAGATATTAAAATAATAACCATAGTAATTTTTTATCATTGAAGGTTCAAGATAAAAAATAACTTATCCTATGTAATTTCTACTTTCTATGTATTCTGTGAAGGGATTGAAACTTCTTTCCTTAAAGCCACCCATTCACTTTCTAAAAACAAAAAAGATTTAAAAAATAAATATTTATGATGAAAGGTTCCACATAACAGATCACTTTCGTAGGTAATGATATCTTTAAATCTACACAATGAAGGATGGTAACAGATTTACTTTGATTCATTGCACTTAGATAAGCACGATGCACTACAACCAAAGTGGAAAAAAAGTGTCACGACAGAGGATTTGAGGTAAAGATCATGGTAGATATTTTCTATTGGATTTATTGAACTTTGGGAATGTCTGTTAACTATCGTTTGGTTTGGGAAGAGTGATGAGATCACGCGAAGAATGGGGTTCTTGGGAGAAGTCAGTTGAAAATTTGGGTAGCGACTTATGTTTTGAGCAGTTTAACCCAAATTACTATCCACCACAAAAATATCATTTGGAAAGGTATGGGGATCATCAATTTCAATAAGTTTCGACTGTGTGATGTTGTTGAGTTCAAGAATTTAGTTTTGAGTTTAGTTTTTAGGTTCTATTGGGTTTTCCCTAGTTAGGAACCTGTTGTGTGCCATGTCTAATGGAACATCACTTGCCACATCAACACGCACATGCCTATCTTGTCATTTGGTTCATATGACGAGGATCCACATGGATTGGACATGGAGGTTAAGTGGATACTAGGGAGGAAATACCTAGAAAATTTAAGAGACTATAATGTATCACCCTAAACCTAGATTTTAACATATTTATAGTCATTGAAAAGCTCTTAAGTACTACAATAGATCTATGATCTCGAGGTTATGTTTAGAAGGGTGTTTAAGGAGAGGAAATATCGACACCCCGCTTCCCTAGGATTCAAATGGGGTCGAGTGTGTTACACTTGGGTATATTAGTGGATATCTATGTTGATGCAATGATGGATTTCTATGTACTGTACTAGAGCATGGAAATTTTTTCCTTCAAGTGATTTAAGTATCATTTTCCTTAAAAAATAATTTTTTAGATATTAAAATAATAATAATAGTAACGTTGTATCATTAAAGGTTTAAGATAACAAAGAAATTATCTTATATAATTATTTATTTCTACGTATTTTACGAAGGGAAGTAAACTTGTTTCCTTAAAGTCATCCAACAACTTTCTAAAAACAAAAAAGATTAGAAAATTAATCTTTATCATGCAAAGATAACATACTCTTAAGTAACGATAGCTTTATATCTACTCAATGAAGGATGGAAATTGCTTTCCTTTGATTCAGTGCACTTAGAGAAGCATTATTCAGTACAACCCAAGTGGAAAAAATGTGCCATGTCCAAAGGAAACATTATGAACTAAAATGGAAAAAAGTTTGAGGTTAGATGTCTAATAGATAACTATTTTTTAATTGCCATCCTTTAATCTTAAAATCAAAATATCCATCTTAATTAAGATTTTTTAACTAGCTAGAAGTTTACATTGTACACATGTTTTGTTTTCTATGATATCTCTTAGTTCTTAATAGATCCGGGGTTGAGAAAAAAACACAAAATCCATGTGTCCTTCATGGTCCAAGACAATAAATCATCTATCTTGGTATATGCTTATAACTCCACCATGAATTGAGCCATATGTTAGGTGATATGTTGGAAATGCATCCAAACAAGACACCCATTAATCTTGAACTAACTCCACATGGTTCTTCCTTTGGACAAATTACCTAATGAATGTAATATTCTGAATGGATTGACCTAACAATTTATTGAACAAGGGAGGGGAATACCAATGATGGATCCCCCTTTTTTATGATACTAAGTGTGTTGTCTTCAGCATTTGATGGCACCACTTCCATAACCTAAGCAATGCCATTGAGAAAGGAAGCAAAGAAACCACCCATGTTATAAACATTTATGTCTATGTTGTTTCACTTTGCATGCATTTTAACTAACTAAAATAGGATTATACATAAAAAAATAAATGAGACCTCTTGGTTTCACATAAGAATAGCTTTCAAAGAGACCTCAAGGTTCTAACTAATTTGAGAATTTACACAGTTCTATACTTATTCCCATGGAATCAAGCACCTTAAACAATGAGCCATATCAAATATTGTTGTTGCGTATGGAATCCCACAAAATATTAAGATCCTAATCATAGGTGCAACACTACACTCTAAATCAAACTACACATCTGCCTCATATGCATTTCTTAAAAATAAGACCACTATGCTGAGAAAATGCATCTTAAAACAAAAAAAGAAATAAAAAAAATCATGAAAATTTCAAAATCATAAAAAATATTTAATTTTTTAACTCTTAAATTTAATATATATTAAGGTTTTAAAAAAGAAATTAAAAAAATGTAATTAGATAAAATGAAAATTAATGTTTTAAAAAATAAAACTAAAAATATATTCCTTTCACTCCCTTTCTTTGGGACCAACAAAACTTTGTCTATATATACTATAAACATATAGTGTTCTTAGCCACAGGTCATATTGAAAGATAGCCCATGCTTTGCTTGTACAAAAGATCATGCCTATGTTGTAAGCAAACTTCATTTTTGTTTACAGAAACAAAAGTAATGTAATTCAATATAAATAAAAGTTAATGTAATTCAATGGAAAGAATAAAAATATCGATCCATATAATATTTCTGTTTACAGAGCCCATAGATCCATGTTTCTGTTTACAGAGCGGCGAGCTCTATTTTTGTTTATAGGTGAAAATCAGAACGTGAGGTTAACAAAATCTTGTATTGTAGTATTGAAGAGGAGTATTATAGTATTGAAGAGAAGTTATAGTTACTTGCAAAAATGGAAACTGTGGTGGAATTGATAGGGGTTTCCGTAAAACTTATTGTTGGTAAAGAGCTGAGTGCAAAGGATTTGGTAACTGACCGCTTCCTTGATGATGAATCGAGGAGGAGAATTAGCGGACAGAGATGGTATCACCTCAGTTTCAGACATGTTATCAACAATTGTTTGTTGTCAGAGTCCTAGTTTTATACACCCACCACCCACGATGTAGGCAAGGTATTATTTCTTGAATGGGCAGGGAGGCGATTTTCCATACTGAACCTGTTATTCGATTCCCGCTTCCCCGAATCCTCAACAAATGATTCAAGTTAACAACAGCAGCAATGCTCCAAGCTTCACGGGTCCATCATTGACATTTGTAACATTCAACGTGCTCACAAATGAATGTGCTACACCAGAGCAGTATCCCAACTGTCCTTCCTTCGTGCTCAGTTGGGAATACCGCCAACAAAACTTGCTGAAAGAAATATTAGAGTGTGACGTTGACATCATTTTCCTCCAGGAGGTCCAAGTGAACCACTATTATGATTTTTTCTATCGGGAATTGGCCGAGCTAGGGTATGAAGGGTTGTTTAAGAGAAAGGAGAGAACATGGCTGGCTGGGCCAAATGATGGCTGTGCAAATTTTTATAAAAGGAATCAATTTGACTTGGTAAAAGTGTGGTGGATACATCATTCCCAATATCATTGTGACAATATTGCACTTAATGCCATCCTTTCATTAAAAAACACTAGTGAACGTCTGTGCATAGCGAATACCCAAAATCCATGCAAATCCTTATAACAATGAAGAAAAACTAGGGCAGGTTTATTTCTTGCTCAAGGAAATGGAGAAATATAATGTTCCACGTGTAATATGTGGGGATTTCAATTATTTGCCTGGAAGTGCCCCCCACTCACTTCTGACCAAAGGCTATGCCCATCCCTCGAACAAGAAATATTTGTATTATGATTCAAGGCAGCTTGCTAAAAGGATTCACCATACACTACCTTTAGCAAGTGCTTATTCTTCCTATTTTCAATGCAATGTTTCACAGGTAGACAACGAGAAGAAGATGAATGGTGAAACAAGGGAGCCCCGTTTCACTAACTTCGTCTAGAATTTTAAGGGAACGGTGAATTTTAAGGGAACGTTGGATTACATATTCTACACTACCCCTAATTTGAAAGTGGTGTCGTTGATGGAGCTGGTCGACGAGGAGGAGGGGAAGGAGGGTGTTCTTCCTTCACGTACTCACTCTTCCGATCATATCGCAATTGCAACAAAGTTTAAGTTCCACCAAATGGGGGAAGTGCACGAAACTGGAGAAGCTAGTTAGCCTTTGGTTGATGAATTGCACCAAATGTTTGAAAGTACACAAAACTAAAGTAGTTTGTGTTTGGTTGGTGGTCACTGTAAATTTAGATTGATTCCTAATATTAATCTAAAGTACTAGCATGGACTTCAGATAATTAACATTCCAAAAATAAATGTTTTCCCCCTCCAAAAAAGTCCTCATCGTGCATATATATTCATTTAATTTCATTTTTCTACATGTCATTATGTGTTTTAACATTTTTCTTAAAAAATTAATGCAACATGATACAATATTATCGGGTGAAAATGTGAAGTTGGGAAACACTTTTTGAGAATTTGGTGTTTTTCTATTATAATTTCCAATTTGGGTGCTTAGTTTCGATCGTTTGGTGTTGTTGAGATCCAAAATATAGTTTAGTTCCTTACGTTATCCACAAATGAAATAAAAGGGTTCCTTTCTCATACCCTTAGCATAATAGGAGATGTGTACTAGTTCCTTTGGTGGACATTCTCTCTCTAAACCCTCACCTAATAGTAAAAAATGAAAACACAAGATTGTTCTCTCACTCGTCTTAGCAAAAACGAAAATCAATGTTACACAATAAAAATAGATAATGCAAGATTCACAAAACTTCATCAAATGAATTAGTTGATTGTATTCCTTCTTAAACAATCAAGGTGATATTCTACAAATGGTAAATGTCGCTTTATTCTTCTTCATTTGTCTGCGCAATCAGATTGGCAAGAGAAATTCCCCACAACGTTTACTGACACAACTAACTATTCACTAAAATAGACATCGCCATTACTTACTTAGACTGGTGAATGCTTTATTATAATAAAAGACTCACTAACGCTGACAACGATCATAAGACTATTATGGCATTACTTCTCCCTCTCGCCTTTCTTGTTGCGGATGACTTTTACTATGTTGTGCGCTTCCTAAGGAAGGTTGACGTCCTTCATTATCGGTCCAATTATTCCCTGTTTAGATCCAAAAGCGTCCCTCCTTCCGCCACCAACGGAGGGAAATTTTGCTGCACTGTCTCGAATGTCATCCGCTTGTCCTGTCTCTTGAGTTTGGCATTGTTGACCGACCAAGTATGAAACAAGATGTTGCTGGACACAATCCGGTGCTACTTGCAAGGTAGTTGCAACTGGAGTGTGTTTCTGTGATAAATTATGAATGCCATGATGGTCAGGCTGTTGTTCTCGATGTTGATGTGTTGATCCCGACATAGTCAAAATGAGAGGCATCTTTGTAGGCCCCTGGTACTAAAATCCAACAAAGACCTTGAAAGGTAAGAAGTATTTGTAAGTGTGAGTGGCACTGTTGTAAGGCTACCACCTCCGCAAGTCTGACATCAGGAGGTGGAATTCTTTGGCATAGTGGCGGTAAGTCACTGGGTGACCTCCCTATTTACGTGTCGCTACAAGAGAAAACTGAGAGGCAATATGGGGTAAGGGATAGTGATCTTTAATTGTTTCTTGGTTGTGGGAAAGGTAAGTGGTAGCTAGAGGATGTTCAATAGTGTCTTGGGTAACCAGGAGAGATGATGGACCATTGGGTAATGATGTGCCAGGAATGAGATCGATGGATGGAGAAAGGGCTCGAGAGGGTGGGAGCCTTGATGGAGACTATGAGACATTGGAAAATTCAGGGAGTAGAGGGAGTATTGTGGGAGGTGTTGTATTACTGAGGTTCTTGGGCTGAACATGGTGGGTCAAAAAAAGAGAGACATTGTTGGTATTGATAACATGGTGATTAGCTATGGTATCAGAGAGGTAAAAATAAATCAGAATTGAATTTAATTATTAATACCTTGTCTGGTTCGCTAAAATGTAGTTGGATGCATAGCTTGCAGAAGACATTGATGTATCCTTGAACTAATTGATTCGAAAGTTGACAAAGTTATAACCACTTGGCAAGAAAATTATGAAGATATCCTCGAGGGTAGAAATGTTCCCTCAATGCCTGATAGAACGTATCCCACGAAAAAATGCGGTCATTTGTCGAGGAAGATGGTATACTAAGCTCGACGATCAATTCAAACCTTTCCAATTATGTGTCCCGCCAAGTTTTTGTTATTCCTTCTAGTTGAAGGATGGATATATACAATTTGGTGGCCTCTTCCATCTTATGTGAGCTCTTGAAGTAAGTGTAGAGGCTACTAATCCAAGAATTGACCATCTCTCCTTTAACTTGCTCGGCAAAACTTGGGTAACTGAGAATGGGTGTCCAGCTAGATGGTCATCAATTTCTACACATTTATCTTATTCCTAATATTAATTTGAAGTACTAGTATGGAATTCAGATAATTAACATTCCAAAAAGAAATGTTTTTCCCCTCTGAAGAAGTCCTCATCGTGCACACATATTCATTTAATTTCATTTTTCTACATGCCATCATGTGTTTTAGCATTTTTCTTAAAAATTTAATGGAACGTGATTCAATATTATCGGGTGAAAACATGAAGTTGGGAAATAAGTTTTTGAGAATTGGGTGTTTTTCGGTTATAATTTCCAATTTGGGTGCTTAATTTCGACCGTTTGGTGTTGTCGAGATCCAAAATATAGTTTACTTCCTTGCATTATCCACAAATGAACTAAAGTGGCACCTTGCTTATATGCTTGGCATCATAGGAGATGCGCACTAATTCCTTTGGTGCACATTCTCTCTCTAAACCCTCGCCTAACAGTAAAAAATGAAAACACAAGATTGTTCTCTCACTCGTCTTAGAAAAAATGAAAATCAATGTTACACAAGAAAAATAGATAATGCAAGATTCACAAAACTTCATCATATGTATTAGTGGATGGTATCCCTTCTTAAACAATCAAGGTGATATTCTACAAACTGCAAATGTTTCTTTATTCTTCTTCATTTCTCTGTGCAATCAGACTGGCAAGAGAAATTTCCCACAGCGTTTACTGAGACAACTAACTATTCACTAAAATAGACATCGCTATTATTTACATAGACTGGCGAATGCTTTATTACAATAAAAGACTAACTCACGCTGACAACGATCAAAAAACTATTATGGCATTACCTCTCCTTCTAGCCTTTCTTCCTGCGAATGACTTGTACTTTGTTGTGTGCTTCCTAAGGAAGGTTGACATCCTTTCTTGTTGGTCCAATTCTTCCCTGTTTAGATACGGAAGCATCCCTCCTTCCACCACCAACGGAGGGAGCTTTTGTTGCACTGTCCCGACTGTCATCCACTTGTCCTGTCTCTAGAGTTTTTCATTGTTGACAAACTAGGTATGAAATAGGATGTTGCTTGGCACAATCTTGTGTTGCTTCAAAGGAAGATGCATCTGGAGTGTGTTTCTGTGATAAATTATGAATGCCACTATGGTCAGGCTTTTGCTCTCGATGTTCAAGTGTTGATCCCGACGTAGTCCAAATGAGAGGCATCTTTGTAGGTGCCCGATACTAAGATCCAACAGAGAGCTTGAAATGTAAGAAGTATGTGGAAGAGTGAGTGGCCCTGTTGTAAGGGTTCCACCTCTGCAAATCTGACATTAGGAGGTGGAATTCTTTTGCGTAGTGGCCATAATTCACTGGGTGACCTCCCTATTTACGCATCGCTCCAAGAGAAAATAGAGGGGCAATATGGGGTAAGGGATAACAATCTTTAATTGTTTCTTGGGTGTGGGAATGGTAAGCGATAACTAGAGGATGTCCGATAGTGTCTTGGGTAACCGAGAGAGATGATGGAGCATTGGGTAATGACCTGCTAGGAATGAGATCAATGGATGGAGCAAGGGCTCAAGAGCGTGGGAGCCTTGATGGAGACTGCGAGACATTGCCAAATTTCGGGAGTAGAGGGAGTATTGTGGGAGGTGTCGTATTAGTGAGGTTCTCGAGCTGAACATGGTGGGTCAATCAAAGAGAGACATTGCTGGTATTGATAACATGGTGAGTAGCTACGGTATTCGTTCGTGGCAGTGGTGAAGTGATAGAATATGAAGTAAGTACATAGGTGTGCCCAACCTGTTTAAGGTGGTAAGGATGTGTCTTGGCGTGATACACCGCTTGTCGGTTTTGTTTGTAAGGAAGACCGAGAAGGAGATAAACACAATCTAACAGTGACATGTCGCAGATGACATTTACAAGGGAAGGACCGATGGTCAAAGCGACAGTGCAACTGCAAGTAATAGTAATGTGAGGAACGCCCTTCTGTACCCATCCAAGCTGATGTGTATGGGGGTGTGGGGTGGGGGGGAGTTGCAGATGTTGGACTAATTCTTGTGATATCAGATTCATTTTATTGTCATTGTCCAGACTAAGAGTGGCGAGTTCATTTTTAATTTGGCAGTTGTGAGTGAATAGGGGAACATTATGGCGACCTGGTTCTTGCAGAATCATCAAAAGGAGGGCTGGGTCAACTTCGGTGGTGTTGGTGAGAGAGATGAATTTTGGTTTCTCAGGAAAATCAGTGGGTGTCGCCTCTGCAAACAACTTATGATGGGGGTGGCTATTTTTAATGGCTCGACAGTCAACATAGTTATGGGAGTTGGTCTTGTGAAAATTACACCAAACTACATTTTTGGTCACTGGCGGGGAAGAAGGATAAGGTTGAGAATGAGAAGGAGGTGCGTTATCAACCTGGGTTTGATTTGGCAATTATCAAATGTGAGGAGAAACCTTTCCTTCTATGGCAAAGGCCCGTAGGAAATCCTTTTCTAGATAAGCGCTGACAAAAATATGTACCTCCCATCGGAGATCTAACAATAAACCAAACTTGAACTTAATTATTAATACCTTGCTTGGTTCACTGAAATGCAACTGGATGCATATCTTACAGAAGACATCGATGTATCCTTGAGCTGATTGATTCGACAGTTGACGGAGTTATAACCACTTCGCAAGAAAATTATGAAGATATCGTGGAGGGTAGAAGCGTTCCCTCAATGCCCGATAGAACGTATCCCACGATGCAATGCGATCATTTGTCGGATAAGACGGTGTGCTGAGCTCAACGATCAATTCATACCTTTCCAATTATGTGTCCCACCAGGTTTGTGTTGTTCCTTCTAGTAGAAGGATGGATATCTATAATTTGATGGTGTCTTCCACCTTACGCGAGGTCTTGAAGTAAGCGGAGAGGCTACGAATCTAAGAATCGACTGTCTCTGCATTCATTTGGTCGAAAAAATTTGGTAACTGAGAATGGGTTTCCAGCTCGATGTTCAGTGGAGGTCTTTGTTTTTGAAGTTGAATCATTTCTTGGAGAGCCAATGCCAAGTCTGCAACTGGAGTTGATGTGGTTGCATTGGATTCCTAACTGGAGGCCTCTCTTCAAGGCAACATTGTTGGAAGGAACCGAGTATACCCTGAGGAGGGTGTGAGAGTAACCCTGAGAAGGGTGAAATGAAGGGTCTGAGCAAAAGCATGAGAATAAGTATGAAGACCCCCCAATTTTTTTTTAATCTGGTGGACGAAGTTCTTGGTCCCAAGGAAAGAACTTGCTCCGTTACCAATTGATATAATAGTGTTAGGGAATCTTATACCATGGAGACTCATTTTTCTCTGAATGCATGCTCAGATAGATATGAGTCAGGGACCTTATCAGTAGACTAAGCGAATTAGAAGAAAGGTGAGAAGGAGAAGATATACCATAATAGTTTTCTGATCGTTGTGAGTGTCAGTTAGTCTTTTATTGTAATAAATCATTTGTGAGTCTAAGTAAATAATGGCAATGTCTATTTTAGTGTATAGTTAGCTGTCTCAGTAAACGTTGTGGGAAATTTCTCTTGCTAATCTGATTGTGCAGAGAGATGAAGAAGAATTAAGAAAAAATTACCGTTTGTAGAATATCGCCTTGATTGTTTAAGAAGGGATACAATCCACTAATACATTTGATGAAGTTCTGTGGATCTGATAGTGTGAGGGTGTCTTATACCATGGAGACTCATTTTTCTTTGAATGGACGCTCTGATAGATATGAGTGAGGGACCCTCTCAGTAGACTAAGCGAATTGGAAGATTAGCGCAATCAAGGAAGAAGGAAAACACTACTTTCTGGTTATAGACGCCTTGTATATTCCTTATGTTGTCCACCAATGAATTGAAGGGGTGTATTTCTTGTACGCTTAGAATAATAAGAGATGCTCAGTAGTTCCCTTGGTGTGCATTTTCTCTCTCAATCCTCACGTGACAGTAAAAGAGAAAACACAAGATTGTCTCTCACTCATCTTAGAAAAAGTGGAAATCAATGTTACACAAGAAAAATAGATAACGCAAGATTCACAAAACTTCATCAAATGTGTTAGAGGATTGTCTCCCTTCTTAAACAATTAAGGCGATCTTCTACAAACAGTAAATTTTTCTTTATTGTTCTTTATTTCTCTACACAATAAGATTGGAAAGAGAAATTTCCCGTAGTGTTTAATGACATAGCTAACTGTTCACTAAAATAGACATCGTCATTATTTACTTAGACTGACGAATTCTTATTACAATAAAATACTGACCGACACTGAAAATGATAAAAAATCTATCGTAGCATTGCTTCTCCTTCTCTCCTTGCTTGTTGGAGATGACTTGTACTCTGTTGTGCACTTCCTAAGGAAGGTTGACGTCCTTCCTTATTGTTCCACACATGAACACACACGTCCATACCTTTTTATTCGATACAATTGCCGAGGATCCACACAGATTCCACGTGGAATTTAAGTGGATAGTGGGTGGGAAAGACCTATAAACTTTAAGATACTATAACTTATAACCTAAAAATCAAATTTTATCATATTTATAGTCGTTGTAAAGCTCTTAAAGAGTAGAATAGATCTATGATCTCAATGTTATGTTTAGAAGGGTGTTTAAGGAGAGGAAATGTCGACAAGCCACTTCCCTAGGATGCGTAGGGAGTCGAGTGTGTTACAGTTGCACAGATTAAGGAATATCTATGTTTATGCATTGATGGATTACTGTGTACTCTACTAGGGGATAGAAATTATTTCCTTCAAGTCATTTAAGTACGATCTTTCTTCAAAAATATATTTTTAGATATTAAAATAATAACAATAGTAATTTTTTATCATTGAAGGTTCAAGATAACAAATAACTTATCCTATGTAATTTATTCTTTCTATGTATTCTATGAAGGGATTCAAATTCCTTTCCTTAAAGTGAGCCATTAACTTTCTAAAAACAAAGAAGATTAAAAAATGAAATATTTATCATGAAAGGTTCCATGTAACAGATCATATTCATAGGCAATGATATCTTTAAATCTACACAATGAAGGATGGTAATAGATTTCCTTTGATTCATTGCACTTAGAGAAGCATGATGCACTACAACTAAAGTGGAGAAAAAGTGTCACAGCAGAGGATTTGAGCTAAAGATCACGGTGGATCTTTTCTATTGGATTTATTGAACTTTGGGAATGTCTGTTAAATGTTGTGTGGTTTGGGAAGAGTCATCGGATCCCATGAAGAATGGGGTTCTTGGGAGAAGTCGATCGAAAAGTTTTGTAGCGACTTATGTTTTGATCAGGTTAACCCAACTTACTATCCACCACACAAATATTATTTGGAAATGTATGGGGACTGACAATTTCAATAATTTTCAACCATCTATGTTGTTGAGATCCATAATTTAGTTTTGAGTTCAGTTTTTAGGTTCTATTGGGTTTTCCCTAGTTACGAACCCATTGTGTGCCATGTCCAATGGGACGTCACTTGCCACATCAACAGACACATGCCTACCTTGTCATTT
>ML798683.1:279598-307080 GCA_009831015.1 Picea engelmannii | reverse complement strand
TATTTACTTCTTATCAACCATGAAAAAACAATAATGAGTCATATTTACATCAAACACTATTGGGTCCATTACCCAAAACTTTGTGCTACGGGTCTTTCTTCAAGGGTTGACATCAATGACAACCAACCTTAATCAACACAAACTGCACATTCCATCTGCCAAAACGTCCATGAAGCAAGGATGATGTCATGGACTTCATGGGTGACGTCCTAGGCCTTCCAAGGCCAACATTCCACTGAAAAGGGCCAATCCCCCTAGTCCAAGCTCTTTCAAGGTGGATCTGGTGGAACGTCCTCCTCTACTCTGGTGCAAAGCCACTGATCCATATATGTCTTGTCTCTACCCCCTGATGGGGTCTCAGCATCCACCTGATGGGCTCTTCATCCCCATGGAGGTCCGAACTGATCATATCCCCATGTGTACCGGTCCAAATGGTACATGTCCATTGGGCATGATCTTGCTTATCAACAGCTACGCCCTCCATGGGCTCATCAGTCACAGGGATCATAGCAATGTCAATCACATATCATCATCAATATTATTAAACATGTGCATAAAATCCCTAATACATCAGTCAAAAGCTCAAAGACATTACACAAGCCTGCAATGCAAATTTGGAGAAAATGACAGGGCATCCTATTGGGCTAGTGTCCACTAGAAGAGGAAAATTTTCGGAAGAGACCTCATCCAAGCCATGTAAGTGCGTGATGTGGTCAAGGGATGTCCAAGTAGGTGGGTGCAGTGAGGGCAGAGGATGAAAATTTTTACCTGTGGGTGCCTTTGTAGAAGGTGAGCTGCACCTGTCCTGGATGCAAATTTTTCCAAGCTCATTCATGCCTTTTATTCTTACTTTTTATTCTTTTATTTTTATATTCCTTTTTTCTTCAAGAGACTAATCAGGGGACACTTCCCTGGCATAGTGACTAGTGGTGACAGCATTACCCACAAGTACTTTCACATAAATGAGAAGGTTGGATCGTGATGAGACCCCCTTTTTCTTGGCCATGCAACCAAGAGTCACCACCCTAGCATGGTAACCAGCTGGTGGTAATGGCATACTGCTAGGTACCTATGGACCTAATATGTTGGCTCGTGATGAGACCCCCTATCCTAGCGAAGCATTTCGAAGTTTTATTCTTGGCTTTTATCTTTTACCAGCTTGCTTTTACCTTCTGGGCCTTTAGCCCCTTCTTCCCATGAGATAAGGTGCAATCCTGAAAATAGGTCAACCCAGTGCCTGGACAAGTGGAATGGGATAGGTGAGCGGGAAGCAAGATGAAAAAGTGGTGTTGTGAAGGGAGCAGACAATGGCTTTTCAGAAATCCCCCTTAGTGGCAAACCACAAACCTAAGGACATAGGCTTAATAGGGCATCCTGTCAATCCCCCCAAACATGGTCAAGTGGGTAAGTGTAAGATCCAAGCATTTGTTAGAAACAAAAGGAATCAAATGCACATATTCAAGGGTTTTGATGATCAAAGTGACACATACCATGATACCCGAACTAATTACCTCATGGAGCAAGAAACATCTCTGACACAAGACCAAGCCGATGGTGATGGATGTTGTTGTTGCTGACAAGGTAAAGGTGTTGGAATAAAGAAAAGGTGGGCCCTCTAGGGCCATGCTAAATTCAATCCTACTCTCGGTACTCCATGTCTAGGACCTATGGGCCTCGAGACATGATATCCTAGTTATCGCTAAAAGTGGGGGATAACATATAGCTCCAACTTGGGGACATGTGCTCACCGTAGAGCGCATGAGAACCTCATCATATCTGGCATAACCTGTTTACCTGCTCGATCTCAATAGAAACATCAGTAACCAATTGGGGTGGTAATGCCACCCCAGCATATATAAATATATATAGACTGAAATAAAACAATCAATAATGTAAATGTGAAAGAAAACTAACATGCAATGCAAATGGTATAATACACGAATGCAAGAATTCCTACTTACCTACACTTACCCGTGAAGTCAGGTTGCCCCACCTTGGTGGGGTTTGAGGAGGTGCCCATTGATCGGTAATGGACGCCTTCTTCCTTCCAAAGTGGACAAATAGTAGGAGTCATCAACTTTTTCCCTTCCAACCTTGAAAGGTCTGAGTCATGATTGAGTGCTTCCCTTAACATTGGTTGGCTCTCCTTTCTAGGTATCCCACATACACACTACATCCCCTTTCTTGTACTTCTTGATCTTGTATTTGGTTGTCCCTTGGATGACCCTAGTGTATTGTGAAGAGGGAGGAGGGTGAGATTCTGCTGTTAATACTTCATGTTGGGACGGATAGATCTGTACATCATCTTCTGCTTTATTTAGTATCTTCACAGTCCCAATTTCCTTGCGTTTGAACTTCTCTAGGAGTTGTTGGTATTCCTCTTTCTTGGGCCATTTAATCTGATAAAATTCTTCTTATGTTGCAAAAGGCATATCTTCTAGAGAATACTTATGAAGATTTTGTATGATCTCATCATGTGCCTTGTCATCTTTGTTGGAATCACTAGGCTCTTGCACATGAGTTGTAGTCACAGGCACATTCTGGAGACGACCAACAGTTTCATCTTTCAAGGGTATGTTCAGATAAGTGAGGTTCATCTCAAGATTTCCTCCCAAGTTTGAGGCAAACTTCCTACACAATAGCATACCCCACACATCTGGGATATCCACAACCACTATGTCTATGTGGATGACCTTTTCGAGGTATTATTTAAGGAAAACTTCGACATTCTCAATCACCCCATGTGTGGGTATGGCCTTAGATTCAAAACCACGTACATTTTTCTAAGGTCGTGTGACTTTCAGGCCCAATTGTTGCATGACCTTGAGCGACATCATGTTGGCATCGGCCCCTGTGTCTAGCATGTAGTATTGAGGCTCTTGTTATTCATTATCAAGGTCATGAAGAAGGGGGGATGTTCATCGTACTTGACCCTGAAGTGATCAGCTTGCAACATGATAGCGGGGTCCATGGGTCCATATGATCCTTGAAAAAAGCTGTCAAATCATTCTTTGACAGATGGCACCTTGATGACTTCTTTCAAAGGGATAGTTACATGCATCTTGGATAACGCCCCCTCAAAGTCAAGGTTCAAGTCAACCCTTTCAGTCTTGGATGTCTTAGGAAGAGGTACATCCAAGAATGGGGGTTTTGTTTGTTCAACGGTAGGTTGGCTCAGCTTCTTTCTTCTATACACCTGGAACTCTTTCTTCTTCAATTTTTCTTTTGATTCCTGGTCTAGGTTGTTTATTACCGCCATTCTAGCCAACCTAGTTGCTTCTTTCATGCCCTCTTAATGCTCTGCAACGATGATATTTATTTGAGGGTCTTCCATGACGTGGCCTATATTTTTCACTTGTTGATGGCCATCATTGTTGTAAGGGCGTTCATGCTCCCAATGTGCTTCACTGCACTCTAAGAACCAATGGTTTTCATCCACAACGTTTATAGGAGCTAGGGTGTTTGGAACTTCCTTCTCATTCTTTGGTTTGTAAAATTGGTTTCCCTTTTTAAATTGAACTTTGTACGAGACCCTAGGGGATTGGCTCTGGGATCTCTCCAAGTTGACAATTCTACTCATCATTAGTTCTTGATTCTTTATGATACCATCCATTGAATCTTGTAATTTTGCAATACTGGAACAAAGGTCTGAAGTGGGCTCGGGATAGTGGACTATCTTTGGTTTGGTGTCTATTTTCCCCCTTGGATTTGCAAAAGGCTCAATCTTAGAAGAATGGAGGTTCCCCTCAGTCTCAGTAGCCAACTATTGAGTTTATTGGACTGATTGGGGGTTTTTGTCCCTGAGAAGATACCCCAGTTGGCCAGAAAAAGATTTCGTGTGGATATGGACAAGATAATCATCCTTTGGATGATGCCTTGTAGGGATATTTTGTAATAAGGTTTCAAACCTAGTATGGAATTCCCGAATAGATTCATTCTCATGTTTCCAAAGGGATTTCAACCTGGTAAGGATCATGTTGGGGTCTTCTTTGATACTCCATATTTTGAGATAAGCTTCTTATAGTTTGTCCATGGTTTTAATACCATCGTCAGGATCAAGGCTTAGGTACCAACGCCTTGAGGCATCAAGGAGGGTAGTAGAGAACAACTTCATGACTAATTCTTCGGCATCATCACTAACAGGATGAAGCTATAAAAATGCCCAAAAGTTGCTCATGTGTTCTTCGGCACTGATTGCATCAGTACCAATAAACTTAGGCAACCACTTTTCATACTTGGGTGGCATTTGCCTAAGGTAGCCAGGTATGGCTGACATGTCTAGTGGTATGAAAAGAGTGGATGACCATTGTCTTTGGTTGTTAGTTGGGTTTGTTGTTGCAGTCTGAGAGCTAGACATGGGTTTTAAAGGAAGATTAACTCGAAAAAGTGATTTTACAACGGAAGAGTTTCGGGGAGGCTTTCTTCTGAAGGATAGAGGAGGATTATTGTACCTCCTTACAGCTTGTGGAGCCAGATAGTTTTTTTGAAACTATCAAAAGATAAGGGAAAACACCTAAGGTGGAGTCATCAGGTAAGCTTGTAATATGAAGACTCTAAAGTCAAGGCTTACCGAAAAGGTTGTCGTCTTGAGGAAGTTTTGACTCAGTGTTCCCCGGCAACGGCGCCAAAATGTTATCGCGCAATTTGTAGCAAGGATAAAATGCTAGATATTGGAGAGGCAAACTGGCGCAACTGGAACCAATCCCACCCAATGTCACCTCAATGGGATGGTTCTTTTTGTTTAGGGAGGTAAGGCCCAGGGGAGACATCTCCGGTGACCTAGGGTTTTGAGAAGACAAAGGATTATAAGACAATGATAATTTTCCCCCCTCACAAGTCACCACCGAGCAGATAGTCCGGCTAACAGCCAATAATAAAGTATAACCAATAAGAGATATACACCTGCCTAAGACAAAGCAACAATAAACTTATATATGCAAGCTTGCTCACTTGGTTAGTACTTCATATAAATCAATGACTATCTGATGCACATATAAGCAATTGGATAATAAATATTGACGAAGTCAATGTTTATAAAATAGCAATGATATATAATGTCACTTCTTCAATAAATGCTAAGAAAAACGTGGCATTCAAATGTAACAATCAACACTTCATTCAATTAATGCCTTTAAACCACCATTCAATTGCTTATAAGAGAAACGTTAGCTGCACAAATGATGTTTAAAGCTAGATATAACGGCAACAATAGGTTAGTTAGGTTAGTTTCTAAGCTAGGGTTAGCAGTTAGGGTTTCATTCAAATTTTTAAGAGTTGTTGTGATCAAGTTCACTCAAGACAAGAGGTCTTTAGATCAGTGCCTTAGGGTTAATGGAGTCAAAAGTAGAGGACGTAGGAGCTAAAGGATCAAAAAGAAAGTACGGCTAAGGACTAGAAGGTGAAGCTTTGAGGTGTTGCTAGGGCAAGACCTCAAAGTCAAAACCCTAGGGGAGAGAGGCTCACCTTGGTGTAGGGGAACTAGGCCTTGGTGCTCTCTCCTCCTTCCTTAACTCAATGGAAAAGACAGACAACAGGGTTTGAAAAGCAAGGTGTTGCTACAGCAAGGCTTTACCAGCAAACCCTAGAAAAAATGGCCCATCAAAGTGTAGAAGAAATAGGCTCTGATGTGTCTCCTTATTCTTAGCTTGAAAAATAAAAATGGATGGCAAATGAAGAGAAAAGAAGAGTGTAGTTATGGCTAGGCTCTTCCCTCTTCAAACAATGGCTGGAAAATCTCTTAATGGGGACATGAGACAAGGACCTACTATGTGTGCTTGTCACCTAGGGTTTATTCAGCAAATTTATAACAACATATGCAAGAAATAATAATACAACCATTCAATCAAGAATTTTTGCAGAAATTTACTTACATATCACCAAGAAAAACATAGAAAACCCTAGTTGTAACACCTTCCACCAAGAGAAATGCCAAAAATATGCCAAGAAAGTCTTCCTTCAAAAAGTGTGCCTCACAATTTCAGCCAAATAACCCAAATCTAGCACAAATTTCAAACCTCACTAATGAGTGAGTGAGAGATGATCAAAAAATGAGAGTAAAAACCCTCAATATATATTGTATCAATGACCTAATTTTACTTTTAGGTCATAAAAAGGCCGACACGGCCAAAATACTAAAAATCATATTATTTTACATTAAATGACAAATTAAAACCCTAATCAAGCAACATAAGGACGTCATCCCCTTTCTAGGGTGACGTTAGCCCCTTCTAGCGAAAATGAAGCCTCTAGGAGCAAAACGTTAGCCCCCCTTGGGCTTCTCCAAGATGCCACACGTGCCAAACTGCCCTGTCCATCTGCCAAAACGTCCATGAAGCAAGTATGACATCATGGAACTTATGGGTGGCGTCCTAGGCCTTCCAAGGTAAACATTCCATTGAAAAGGGATAATCCCCCTATTATCACTCTGTAAATTCCCAGAGGCAGAAGAAATTTACAAGAGGTAACCTTAACCAACCACTTCGAAACTGGGATCTAGCCCTGCCAGTTTCAGAGAGGGATCTCTTTGTAAGATTTAGATTTGTTTGGATTTTCAAATATTAGGCTAGTTAAAAAGAATAGTACTGAGTTGTTTTTTTTTTTTTAATAAAATGGTTGAATGCCACTCACGCTTCCATTGGGATATGGGGTCTGTTTTATAAAAATGGAGATCAAAGGACAATTTTTTAGAAGATTCATTTTACATGGCAAGGTAGTGCAACTGTTGGATTCTTTAGAAATAAAATGATGGACTGCTAAAAAGGTGAGATATCAGTTAAAACAAAAAAGCAATTAAGAATTTCTTCGTTATAACATCAGAAGGAAAAAAATTAAATCTGTAAAAGATTAGGAGCAGAGTACACGATGGTAAATTCTGCAACTTTAACTTCTTTTAAAGATTAGATTAGAAAAACAACATGATAACTAAGAAAGAAAACTTTTTACAAAGAGAGAGGAAACTTCACCAACAGCTAACACACAGGAATCCTGTGAAACGTCTCTTTGTATTACTGGAATAACCTCTTGATAAAAATTACAGCGATTACAGCTTGCTTGGGCATAAAGATCAACCCTCAGTGTTTCAAAGTTTGAAGTATTTACAATCAAAATTACAAGTGACCCTGTCATCAATGATCAGGACGTGGCAGATGCTAATTTTAACTATCTAGATAACAAGATACAAAAATATAGGAACTGATGATGATGCATAGAATCTCTCATGTTGATTTTGGGGAAGACCATTGGTGAGTCATTCATATGACTTTGACTATGTTGGACGCTGACTTGGACGAGACCTTTATCTTTACTCAATCAATTCGCACAACTCATCCCATCTTTGTGTATCGGGGATGGTAACTTTCAATAGTCGGCGGTAGATTTCATCCATCTCGGTATACTTAGCAAAAGTCGGCTTGGTGAGGAAAATGTACTTGATTTCATGTTGTATGTTGAGGTCAGGCTGCAAAGTCTCCAAGAATGATTTGCCTGTGATGTTTCCCTGTATCCCTGAGAACTTAGAACTATCTTTGGCCACGGTGGAAATCTTTTGCTTATAATCGGATAAGGTCATCAATTTATCATTTAGGACAAGTAAGCCAAGAAGGCCCTTTTTCTGTAAGGCCTCAAGCTTGTTAAAAAACCTCTGAACTCCAATGTCCATGTTCTAAGCTTTCTCCTCCAACTGCAACATTAATCCTCTTTTGGTCAACACTCTTTTGACTTCGAGGATAGTCTATGTTATGTCTTCAACTTTCAGGTTTTCAATCTCTTCCTTGGTTTTTGAATTTAGAAACTTGATGATCTCGTTAGCTGCTGAGGGAATTTCACCCAGCTCTCCTCTTATCCTGTCGATGGCCTGCCTACTCTTAAGCACCAGATCATGTTGCTTGAACATGATTTGCACCATGGGCCAAATTTTGTTTATGGATTTGGAGATATCTGTCCAGATATTTTCCTTAACCTCTACTAATGTCTTACCTGCCACTGTTTGTTTCTGAAGTTGTTGTATTTCCTGCTTGAGCTTCTATGATACTTGTCTCTCAATGTTGTATCTTGTTTGGAAGGAAGACTTGAGTTGTTGGAGACTTTCAACCTCCATTTTCAGCCTATTGATCTATGTTCCTTGCAGAGTCATCTCCTCCATGGATTTTGCTAGCTCCACAGTTTTTTCTAGTGCTGTCAATGGAGTTGCCGATGGAATTTTTGTTGTAGTGGTTGTTGGCACAGATGATGTACTAATTTTCGCAAGGGGAACTACACTCAATGGAATGACTTCCATCGGGGTTGATTGTTCCTTCTCTTTCAATAACCTTTCCAATTATGCCTCCATTTCCTTTATCTATGCGTTCTGCTGCATGATTAGCTTCAGCAATTCCTCTTTCTCGTCTTCTGTCTCAACTATTTCTTTAGCTTGTGAATCCTTTGTTGGTGGTGATTTCAGTTTCTTTCTCAGAGATGCAATGTCAGCATTATTTTTCTTTAACATCTCCTCTTCTTCTTTTACATTCGAGGGATCATAACCAATCTTGAGCACCAACTCCTCTAAGTATTTTATTATGTTCTCCTTTGCAAAAGAGGATATTTTTTCCAACTTCAATTGGGTCTGAACATTGTTTAGAGATACCTGTAATTTTGTTGTTGTAGAGGAAGCATGTGCCAATGTGGAGAAAACCATTTCTCCAGTCTGTCTGTGCAAGTCCATCTGGTCAGCAGGATGGACTTGTTTGGTGTCAAAAACAACAGTTGACCTTTTGTAGTCAGTGATCTCTTTGGGTTGAGGCACCTGTGCTTGCAGAAATGCCAAATGCATTATTCCTTTCTCTGTGTCAAAAGCTGACAATAGTCTGTGTTGTGTTGTGGATCATATGAGGACAAAACTATGATACATGCCTATGTTCTTCAGAACACATCCTCATTTGATAAGTGGCGGAGGTGAAGTATTATTTACATGATAATTTATTTATTTAATTCCATCTGATAGTCAAATTATGATCATTCTTACTATCTTATATGTTCATATTTTATGTAGAAAATACAAAGAAGAGATTCGAACATGGATGCGTTCATCTAGTCGAAAGCATACAGTTCAAGATTTGAATATTGGAGATGGTTATTTTTCAAAATTTGATGTTTGGATTGAAGATGCAATTAATGATGTGCGACAAGAAGGTCAAGATAACCATCAAGGAAATTGACCTTTCACGACCTCAAAGCATATCAACTACTTCTTTCAGTGGGATGTGGGCCTACGGTAGTCATTTAAGAGTGGAAGAAAAGGACAAAGGAAAGGAAAATTGTGATTGTATTGTTAGTGTTGAATTTCATCACGACACTGAAAATAAACTTTATGTTGGATTCATACAAGAAATTATTCAAGTTGATTATGGTGATATTAGTCCCATATTATTAAAATGTAATTGGATCAAACCATCTGCAATACAACATGATCATTATGGATTTGTACGTGTAAATACACATCAAATTTTATCAAAGACTGATGAGTCGTAAGTTTCCCCTCTTCAAATTACTCAGTCATTTGTAATTGATGATGTAACAAGCCCAGGATGGTCATATTTCATTCAAGTAGATTCTAGTTCGAAAAGGAAATTCATGGAATATGTTGATATAATGGTCGATGGACAATGCAATAGTTTACAAGAAACATTGGAAGAAGATGTTGAAGATGACAATAGAGTTGTGTTTGAAGAATAAACTTTGATTCCCAATGAAGAGAATGAGATAGAGAATGTAATGCATGGTTAGGAAGATCTATTGTATGAGGACGATGAACAAAATCAAGCAGGTGCATACACAAGTGATCATGATTGTGATCTTGATGGCAATGAAAATTTGCATCACGATGATGATTTGTCATCTTAAATTTATGGAATAAATTTTCACTATGCAAATTGGATTGTATTGTTTTGGCCATGGGATTAGTCAATGGTTGTACTAAACTCTGTACTAAACTTTGTATGGATTTTATTGTTTTAGCCATGGGATTAGCCAAATAGTACTTGTTTTCAGTACTGTGCAATGTTTCAAATATGCTTGGCTTTTGTTCCTTACTGTCAAATTCTGACTGAGAAATGCTATCAATGGATCTCTTTGAGTTTCAGTGGTAACAAAAGATGGAAGAATCCTTTAAATGTATGCTATCATGATGGACAAACATACATATAGGTTGTATTAAACAACACTTTTAGATACAATATGTGGTCATATATTGTGGAATGTAAGTTGTTTATAAATGTTAAATGAGATTCAAATGTGCATGTCCAATTCACAAACTCTGAAATTGACTATGTTGCATATTGACCTTCATTTCACTATTATAATAAAAGTGTACTATGCCAATCTCAAATGATCTCATACATTTAGACATTGTATAAAACCATATGATATGCAAGGAAAGATGGTCTACTCATTCTTATTAATCATAATACATGATTATATAATCGAAATATTTTATAGTCTTTGTTTGTCCATGCACTAACGATTTTTATGGGAAATGTTGGACATGAAGGCAATGAAGAATAAGGAGGTGAAACCTAAAAGTGGCCCAAGCAATGTTGAAAATGTTGTAGAATATGAGCGTGTTTGCAATGAACACATTGCAAGAAATGGAGAATATCTATGATCTATTGGTTTCGCTGCAAATAAGTTAGTTATTCTTTGTACATCCTTTTCACTTCTATGCATATTTCATGAAAGTTATACATTATCTATTTCATGACGTAGCCTATATATGCTTTCGATTCTCGTTTGATAAGTTTTTTGTTTTATAGGGAAAAGTTGGATTCTAGAGAAAAACAGAAGAACCAAAAGGCAAGCAAAGGAACATCACAACCAGCTCTTGTTGTGGAAAATACATAAGTAGTTATTCCTCGCACCTTTCACTTTTATGCATATTTCATGATAGTTGTATATAATCTATTTGATGATGTAGGCCATCTATGATTTCGATTCTAATCTGATAATTTTTTTTATTTTATAGCGCAAAGTTGGATTCTACACAAAACAAGCAGCAACAAAAGGCAAGCAAAGACACATTGTTGCCAGCGCGTAGAAGCCTACGCTTTGGTGGATCAAGTTATATAGATGATGCTGACAATAATAATGATCAACTTCCTAATATATCACATGATCATCTCCAAGATAATATTGAAAAAATGGTATATTTTGGAGAAGCGAATTTGCGAGAATTTTATTTCAAATTAAAACAAAGATTTGAAGGCACATCTAAGCATATCGGTGCAGAGATATCTAGTGCCGCACCTAATGTGGCCAATGAGGAACCAATTGGGTCTTCATCTTCCATGCAAAAAACACCTGTTGTGTCCACTAGTTTGGCATCAACCAGTCTTGATTTTGAAGATGTATCACCTTTGGTCAAAAGACGAAGAATTAGTCAAGGCTTGTATAGGAGCACATAAAGGGAAGCCAAAGAAAGAAAATCAGAAGGGAAAAAATCTTATTTGGTTGAGGTAAAAGATGGCGTACCTACTGGACCAAATGCTTCAAGGTGGGCCTCATAGTTGGACATGAGAATAAGGTCTTATTTGGATGTCACAAAAGTCAATTTTGCAGATCAAGATCCAAGAAATGTGGATCGAGTGATCCAACAAATGGAAGATTCCTTTGAGACTGTTGGTGGAAGGATTTCCACCAAATATTACAAGCACATAATGAGAAAATTGATTAATAATTTTAGGTACACACGTAGAAAATTAATTTTGGATGGAAAAGATAGGGACTGCAGCTTGACTCCCAAACAGTGGGAAGATTTGAGGGAAAGTATGTGTGTTCAAGCATTGTTGAAAAAGAGTAAAAGTGAAAAGAAAGCAAGAGATAATGTGAAGACTCGAATTATTATCAGTCAGGGTGGGTTGCGAGCCAAAGAACACATGTTTGTAAGTATACAGATTTTTTGTTGAATACATTATGTATGGCTTTTTTGTAAGTATATTTGTAAGTACATTGTGTTATGTATTTTGATTTGTCTATATATACAACTAATTGTGTGTTGACAATTGTTTTTAGGTTCATGAAGCTAATAGAGAACTTGATGTGGGTGAAATGGATGAATATGTAAAGGCAGACTTAAAAAATTCTAAACATAAACATATGTTAAAAAATCCAATTGGAAAATCATCGCCATCTATTGTAGTCCATGAAAGCCAAATTTTAACCACATCTGGTGTTGAAAACCATAGTCCGGATTATAAACATGCAATGGAATGCATAAGTGGGTTGGAAAAGAGAATGTCAACCATAGCTTACTCCCTTGAATCTCTTGTTGTTGTGGGTAAAAGTAAGGGATTTCAAAGTGACTTAGATGAGGTAAGCTAATTATCATTCCCTTGCAAACATTTCTTCACTTGAAATTTAAATTTGTTGATGTTTTGGTTCCATTTTCCTTCACTCACGAAGCCTCTTTTTTTTTAATTGCAATGCATGTCAATCACAGGAACAAACTATAAATTTGGGTGGTGAAAGAATTCAAAAATGCTCAAAAAAGGTTCATGAACATGCAAAGGTATGTACTAAATCAGTAACAGTTTCTATGGATATCTACAAGCCCCATAGGCTGCTATTATAGTGTTATATTTAATTTGTGCATGATGAAATCACATGCAGGATAATATAAGTAAAGGAAAAATTGCAGTCTCAGAAATTCGAAAAGACCACAACATTGATGAGCTTCAACATTTTTTATCAATGCCAAATCATGTTGGTGTTTCAAATATTTCCTTAGTGAGTGCATATAATTTTGTTATATCAATAACTATGCATGTTTTTGGAATTTAGTTGTAATAA
This sequence comes from Picea engelmannii, assembly GCA_009831015.1. Lineage (NCBI taxonomy): Eukaryota > Viridiplantae > Streptophyta > Pinopsida > Pinales > Pinaceae > Picea > Picea engelmannii. The sequence goes on along the minus strand of ML798683.1, from coordinate 294,264 downwards.
TTTTTTTCTTATATTTATGTATATTGTTTTTGTTTTTTTTTTACAGTGCCCATCAACTCCAGTAGGCCATGAAGTATTCCAGGTAGGTGAGAAAGTGAACACATTAGATCTATATGAGGGTGCTATTGTCGGCACTAGATACATTCAATCACCTTTTGTGATCCATGGAGTGCCACTTGGTCCGGAAGATGCAAATGTATGTGTCATGAATGTCACAAGTAACATCCCCCTTGCATATGAAGATAAAAATGATGGATATGAACATTTGAAGCAGATGGAAAGGAGTTTCATTCGGTAGCCAAAGAAGTATTTGAATAAATCATCGATCTAGATGATTTTCATGTTCTTGCTCGAAAGCTTGATATATTGTTGATGTTCATGTTGTTGAGACTTGAGAGTCGAGAGACTAAGACCCTTTTTCTTTCCTTGCAAACTAATATCAATGCTTAGTTACATTCCATTTCAGGCATAAATTGTAATATTTGGCATATTCTCAACTCAGAAATTTTGGATTCTTTGTACAACTGTGTTTAGTGCAAACTTTTGTTTATGCTGAGTATAGTAGGTTTAGGTAGATGCTTCTATATTTTTAAATTTTAATGTAGTTAGAACCCATCTTAACAATGTTTTGGTACTCTTTGGCTTTCATTTTGTTGTGAATGTTTTCTACCTTCTCTTGTAATTCAAGAGAAGCTTTTGCATTTGTTCTACATGACTAAGATATTGAATTTTCTCTGAAAATTTGGGGAATGCTTGTTTCGTATTTGACACAAGTTTATGTTTCTAAGAGATGAATATAGGTCGTTTAGTATGGAAGTGGTTTTATCCACTTGGAAAAGGCTTTGTCTATATATGAAGAACTGGGAAAACACATGTTAACTGAATAGTAGTGAGTTGAACTCTACCGCTGTAACATGAAGCTCTAAGTTAATAATAAAAATCTATTTTTACTATTTCGTGTTGGAGGTGCTAATTTGTTATGGAGTAATTTGAAGTAGCATGCTTCCATGAAAGGAAGGGCCCCCTATCATGAAGAAGTGATATAGATGTAAATAATAGATCTAGAGTGTGTTTTCATTTCATCTGTAACTAATTTCATTTATGTGACGGTATTTATTTTCCCAACAAGCTTAGTGTGAGTTCTTCTATAGTTTCCAATAGTGATTAATTAAAGTTCATTGAGTTCATTTGTTAAATCATCTTGTTATTTCATATTTGGTATTGTTAGCACCAGGAGTCACCCTTAGGCTACTAATAGGGTAAGCCCAGTACCCACTTTAATATTAAGAGTAAGTGAATAACTTTTAAAATTGATAATGGATCAAACCGATATGATTTGAGACCAACTCCAATATACCAAATGAACATAAACTATGCTCTATAAAAGAGGGCTAAAGCAACCTCCAATCAACATATATTTTACTAAAAATGAACAGAAGAAAGTGTAGAGGAACACTGAAATAAATCAGACAATCTCACTTCTAGCTTAATTGACTCACTTATTCAGGAACTTTCATAAACTAGGATCTTCCTAATTTAGAAATACATAATACTTAAATGGGGAAATTTCACAACAGTGTGCAACAAATCTTTTACTGCACAATCCTGTAAACTAAAATATAAATGAATCATTCATGAACAAAACTCCATTAAAATAAAAGGTAAAATAATAGATGGAGAAGAACACAAACTTATTTTCAATTGCATATAGAATCCTCAAATCCAGATACACGGAGTCTGAAACTTCAAAAATTAAGACAAGAGTACTAGCCTTAGTGTCTATCACTCGAACCCCTCTGTCATATTACAATCTTGAATATATATAGCCTATCCTTAACTCCACCTCTTAGGAATTTGATATCAATCAGTTACATAGGCTTCCCTTCATCATAGGAGTTCGTTGCAAAAGGTTACAACATAAAACATAACTAACTCCTAATTTCTAGGGTCTTGTATAGGCTAGTTAATGCATACAAAACACATCAAGCTACATGATCTTATGATTGAACACTTGTCCCCCTTGTCCACCTAAAGCTTTGGAGGATGTTTGTTCTAGCTGACAATCAAATACACACCAATTCTAACTGCCTATACAGTTTTGCAACGAACTTCTGGATATTCGCTGTGAAATCTCTGTTTCCAGTGTTTTCGCAGGGTTCTGGTAGAATCTTGCTACAAAATATTTATTTTCGTCTGTTTTTAATTTTGAAGCTTGATTTTGTCCTTTGCAACCTCAACATGTCAATCTTAAGACTTGTGAAGTCCCCAAAAATGAGACCTTTGAATGTTGTTTGTAAATCTCTGAATTATTTGATTGCTTCTTGTACCAACATGTATAGGTTCTTCTTTGCAACTTCTTCACCTGTTTGATGTAGCCTTCCTTTCAGTGACATGTTCTCTGCCTGTAAAAACCTATTCTACCTGTACATATTCTTGACTTTCATGTGCAGAGGCAAGGATCTTATAACCTTTTTCTTGCTCTTATCAAGGGCTTCATCATAAGAGTCCATGTGCTCTGTTATTTTGGTCTTTATTTGTCTGTTCTCCTCTCTTAATTGAACAATTAGGGCTTATGCTTCCTTCAGTTGCTTCCTGAGAATATTAAGTCTCAAATCACTTTATTTTGATTGTGTTTGATCTTCAATACTCTTTTCAGCTTCGTGGACATGTGCCTTAGTCGCACCTTCCTCCACAAGAACTAACTCTTTTGATGTTGACCTAGTCATGGGTCTTCTAGGCTTCACCATTTCTGAAACTGGAGGAGTGAAAACCAAATTATTTCCTCTCATCTTACTCTTCTTGCCATCAGAAGGCTCTATAACATCCTCAACTATTTCGATGCTCTGATACAATGGTTCTTCAACCTTCTCCCTTTTCCTTTTTTATTTACTAGATGTTGTCTGAGTTATCTTCCCACTTGAAGAAGGGGTTTTCCTTTTTTCTCATGGAGTACTACTAATGTCTACACTAAACCCTACTGAAGACAAGAAGGTGACCCAATCTCCATTTGTTTTTCTAATTTCTTCCAGAACTAAAAGTTTGATGAGGCCAGAGTGGAATATACTATGTTAAACTCATTTAGACCTTGCCTGAACTTTGTATGAGATCTTTCCCAAACTCCTATAAATATAAAAAGGCAGATCGAGGACTTGCTTATCAGTGAATTGCATAAGAAGCCTGATGTGGTATTTATAAACCATGTTGAAGTGTCCCTCACAGGTAAAATAACATTGGATTACACTCAACAACTTGTCAAAATGATCCAACATATAATTCCTTGGTACCCCAACTAATATCTTTTCATTCTGATGTTCTGGCTTGAAGTAATAATTACAACAGGTGGAGTCTAGATCCATTCCTTTGAACCATTTGTCTCCTTGCATAGGTATCCCAGTAGCTGTTGCAATGGTGTCTTCTGAAACCTGGAACTCTAGTGGTTCCATCTTTGTCTTAACCCCATCAAAGTTTAAAGTGAATTCTTTAGCCACCTCCATGTGATATCCTTGCAATCTCTCACAGAAAGTCAGACATCCAGCTCTCTGAAATAATTCTTTGAAGGTTGGATCTGATTCTAACAGCTGCAAACCCTGGGATTCAAGTCTGAGTATATCACCTCCTTTGTTACTCTTCTTTTTTTGCTTCTGAGGTTCCATGAATGTTGGTGAAGATCAAAGGATAATGGTGAGTTTGAACAACGAAAAGAACTTTGGCAATGCCCAATTTGCAACATATAGAGTTTCAGTAGCAAACCTGTTTGGTAGTGTATAGAGATTTGGTAGTGCAAATTTGCAGCGCCCAAGATTTTGCAGCGTTCTATTTGAAAATTACAAATTATATATGACAGAACCCATGACTCAAATGATTCATTATGACTTACAATTACATGACTCTTAGCACAAAAATTACACTGAATCCAATGCTCAAACTAATGATTACAATCCATTGTGGAGGAAAGGTAGTTTGGGAGCGATTTGACAGGAGCAGTACTATGCTATGAAAAATCAAAACTTTTGCAATGAGGTTATAATGATACATTGAGTGGCACAAACTCATATTGAAAATGTAAGAGACCCTACATACATAACATGAAGTGACATCCATACCTTTAAAAGACCTAACCTAACGACATTTATTTACTCGAGTAACAAATACTATATACAAGACTAAACCAACTCATGATTTTTCACTAATATGTAAAATCCCTTAAAAGTGATTCAATGAGCCTCTGCTCTTGTCATGGAATACTAACCTTAATACTTTGACAAAGACCTAACAAGGACTAAGAGAAAAATGAGTTTTCTTCTTGTATAGACATGAATTATTTATGAAATGTCTTAAAAATGAAACTAAACTAAAACAAAAACAAAACAAGGTGTAAATGACCCCCAGTACATTTCATGTGCTAACAGGTACCATATGCTTCAGTAAGCATCATTCATTGAGTCTTATGGTTTCTGTAAAAACTTTTGGACACATAGTTGATGTATGGTGGGAGATTTCCCTAATTAGTAGAGTGCCATATAACATTCAGAGTTTGGGAAGGAGTAGTTGTTCTTTGGAGTGTTATGCAAGTGAGATTATTAGTTACTTTCATGTTTTCATGCTTTCAATATACCCCAACATGTGATTTGCAGGACAAATTCAACTTTTTCCTTTGGTTTTCTAATTTTTTGATATCACAATTGTAATTTAAAGTTCAATGACATTTCATACAACACCTTTCAAGGGATCTAGAGCATGATTTTCCACTGCTACTTCTTGATGTTGTCCTACTCATGCTTCTTCTCCTTATCACGTATTTGTCAATAATTGCTTATGTATAAGGAAAAGTTTGCAAGGAACTTTTGATGATGAACACAGTGTGCCTTTTTTTGTAAGCATTGGGCAAGAGACATTGGGTCAAATTAAGCAATGGTTGTCTGATCAAAATCTTACACTTCCAAGAGAATTACAGGTAAGGTCATCTAGTAACTCAAAAGTGGTCATTCACATTTTAGATAGTTACAACTTACACAGGATGAAGAGATAGAATCAGAAAGTGTTAACAAAAAGGTTTACTATCTTACTTAACAACAATATATAGTGGTGGCTTGGTTCCAATTATATTGTTGTCGGAGACATTTTTTTCCAGGTGCTACAAGGTTTGGAATCCAACTATTGGATGGCATGGGAATGTCCTCCGACACTAGATATGGTTGCATACAGAAAAGAAGCTCGGGATTCTGTGAATCTACTTCATCTCAGATGCACTCATCAAATTACAAAGATCAACCTCAACTTTTCTCTACAAGCTGGACTGCACTCTTAAAACCCTACAATCTACATTAAATGGAAGCTCCATACCAGGCTGCAGAATCTTCTGGAAACCAAGTACCAAGTTGTAGATCTATGAAAAAGGAGGGCATCGTGACTAAAATGCATCAATCCAAGTAGTTCATTCAACCTTTGATCACAGTTAAAAATCTCAACAATTGTTTTATACAACCTCAAAAGTGATATGACTACTTCCTCCATAGCCTGGTCGGTCTCCATGGGTAAGTTTGACATGTATTCTCTCCACTCTAGACTTATTCAATTTCTAATTAGAGTGTGGAAATCATCGGATCTCAAGGGTACCTCGGCTCTATAAACCATGGGATGGGTAATCAATTAAGCTTGACAAGGGAATAAGAGTCAATCTAGTGCCAACCTCCTATCCCATTTTTGATAATGAATGAAATAAAATTGTTGAAGATCATAACTATACACCCTATTTTTTTTAAAGTCCATGATCACAAGAGAAGGGTTTTTTGCCCCGTACATGATGTCACTTTGAAAGACATGTTGCAGATTCTATCCAAACCTGATACAAATCATTACTCTGCCATCTTGTTTCACCTTAAATAAACATCATTTCACCTTAAAAATCCTTCGTGTATACCTCAAGCCTCATTGTAAATCGCATCCCACTGATATAAATCATTAACCCACCATTTTGTTTCACCTTACAAATCCTTCATTGTATACCTCGAGCCTCAAGCCTTGTAAATCTCATCCCACTTCGAGTTTGAATGAACCCCTTATTTTCTTATGTCATTGTAAAACACATGACTGGATGCGAAAGAGATGGGAGGACCGCTAGTCCGAAGTGAGCCCAACAATACAGTGGATGTGTATGAGCATGAGGGGGTTGCAAAAATATTCAGGGAGTCTGGGTGGTTATATTACTTCATGCGTCTTCGGGGGTTCGATGAGAGCGTTGCTTTAGAATTTGCAATGACGCTGCAAAACCAGACTACAACAGTCCGAGGAATAAAAATTCCAGTCAGTGTACCAATTATAAAAAAAGGTTGCAGGATTTCCTGAAGATGGAGAGTTATGGTTTCAGAGATGAAGTTCCTCTGCAGTATTGAAGGAATACTTTATAAGAGGAAATAGCGAGGAATTGGACGGGAGTGATGAGGGTGTCTTAAGGAGTTCTCTGATCGAACCATGGAGGCATGTAGCGTATATTGTCTAGATTTTTTTGACATGCGAAGGGAGGTTCAAACTATTGTTTGGGTACCATTTTCGGCTTCTGATTCATCTCAGACATCATCGGTATGTGAATGTCCCTTATTTCCTCTTTCATTCACTGCAATTAATGAGTAATAAAGCTAAAGGAAGTCCTAGGCCAGAGAATAATGTCACAAATCATGGCCTTATTAAAATAATTATGATGGAAGGCCTAATGAACACCAAATGGACTTGGATAACCCTCATAGAGGGTATCGATGAAGAACTGGAAGAGATAGAATATGTAAATGGAGAAATTAAAAATATGGAGCACATTAATAAGCCTTTTGAGAAAATTCATGACGAAGTTGGTCCCTCTCGACCTAGGAGAAAGTCATAAATAATGAAAAAGGGAATTGTTGAGAATCCTTCTCAAAGGAGGATGAAGAAAAGACGGTCTGGTAAAAGAAGTGAAGAAGAGATGTCATAAGAGGAAATGATGTAGGAGGAAGATCAACTAGAGTATAGCCCTGAAAAAAATGAAATTGCTCCCATAAAAAAAAAAAAGCAATGAATATTTCCTGATAAAAAGCCTGAATTTGCCTTGTCATACTATAGGAAATTGTTTCAAACAATGAAGCAATTAAACAGAAAATTGGCCATGGAAAATCACAAGTTAAAGCAAGAAATTAAAGAACTTGAGGAGAAATTAGAGTACCAATAGAAGGAGGAAGGATTGCAATCTGATCCGGATTATTTTCGGAATGAAATGAAAGAAGAGATATTACAATGAAACACTCATAAAAATTGCCAGAAACAGAGAGATGCAACAATACATGATTTCTATTAATGAAAGAAAAGTACAGAGACTGTAAAAATACAAAGTGCAAGACTCTCTAGAATGGTGGCAGTTTTATCCCTGAGAAGAGATGTGATGGCTATGCACATTCACAAGAAGATGATTACAATGAGGCTCTAAAGGCCTTTTTATGATAAACATGAATGCCAAAACCCTAGACATCCAAAAACCTAACCCTAGGAGATGAAACACAAAAAGTCGCGTGGGCCCCGTTGGGGTAAGTTAGTACATTAACTTCCTGGGGTCGTAACTTTTGCATACGATCTCCATTTTAGGCGTGTGATAGCCCATTGGAAAGGTATTTTCGAGAACTACGCATTATGTTGTCAAACTCTAACTCTGTCCAATATTTTGACTGTGGCAAGCCAAGAAAACATTGTTTAGAGCCCTAAAACGTCCCTAGAAGTACAAAAAGATGTACTGACATGAAAAATTCCAAAATAAGCCAGTAGGAAGAGGTGGGGGACCACTAATATCCACCTAGATGTTGGGTAGGGATTCAGGACAGCCTCCTAAGTGCATAACTCACAATTACAAAGAAATGTCCCCATTACATAGAAACATGTTGAACTGACAATTGTCCAGATGAGCCAGTTGAAATTTGGAACATGTAGGTGGCCACTGATATCCACTTGGATCAATCCTCCCCCCTTAGGAAGCAATGGTCTCCATTGCGTTGAGTGCCCGGGGAAGATGGGGAAGAGTTTTTTGAATCTGAATCTTGGTGAACTGCATGCGTTGTTGGAGAAGTTGTGTTACTTGGTCTATGGAAGGTTTTCATGAACCTGTTGCTGGCGGGGTTGAATCTGTTCCACAAACCTGTTGTCCCTAGGTTTGACAAGGCATTGTGTAGGCACAATTGTAGGTGAAGAAACAATATCTTCTTTCTCTTTGACAATCTGCTTCTGCTGGTTAGAAGGTGCTAAGGATGTAGTGGTTGTAGTGGCATTATGTGCATCCTTTGAACAAACTACGAAGAGTATGAATTTTGCAGTATGAGAGATTACCTTGCAGCATCATTTTGGTGGAACAATAGTATGAACTACCTCTGGTATCCGATAGAGCTAACTCCTCAGAGTAATAATGACACTACATGGTCGAGAATCATAAACAACATGACGTTTCCACATATATGGTTGGCCCAAAACAACATCACGGACATCGAGAGGGGAAACATCACACACTACCTCATCCTTGAAGGGTTGGATGCCATAGAACAGGTGACACTATTGGCTGACATGAAGATCTCGTCCCTGGTGAAGCCACTGGATGTTGTATGGCTATGGGTGTGGTGTTGTCGACAAACCCAACTGTTTGACGACCTCAGCTGATATTAGGTTCTTCTGGCTTTCATTATCAACAATGAAATGCAACGGGATTCCCTTCACCCACATCTGTGAATGGAAGAGGTGCTCTCCTTCTTCAATATCTACTAGTTCTTCTGGTTGAATTGTTGTGGTCGCGACAATAGCAGTGGAGTCTGTGTCGATCATCCGTTTGTTTTCAATATTTACTGGATCAGATTCTGAATTAGGGTTTGTCTCCTTGTCTTTGACCTCAACCACCAATGATTGTTTCGAGCGACATTCATCGGTGTTGTGACAGGGGATTTTGTGGAAGTCGCACCACTTCCCAGTGTCATTCTTAGTCTTTCCTTTACCCTTCTTGTCATGTGTCTCATAACTGGTTTTCTAGTGGCTGTTGATTAGGGTCGTCTTTACCATGCTTTGCTTCTTGCAGATTTGCAGACCTGAACTCCCATTTGTTCTGGTGCCTAAATTTCTTCTCGATTTTGACAGTATAACGATAGGCACCTCCCAATGATGAGATGTTTAGGAAATCAATTTCAGTTTGGATGTACCTATGCAGAGCCCCACGGTATTTCAGAACAAGATTTCGCTCGGAGTCTTTGATACCCAGCTTGGTGCGCAAGGTATGGAAAGTATTTGTGAACTCTGGCACTATTTGGCTCTTCTCTTGTCACGGTGTGGTCCATCTCATGTACTAATATTCATAATTATCAACAGGGTAGTATTGTTCCTTGACCACATCCACAAAAGAATCCCAAGTGGACTAAGCCCCATATATTCCAAATTCTTCTTTGGAACTTTGCTCCCAGTAAGTTTCCCAACAATGTTTGACATGGGGGAGAGCCTTGAGGAGTGTGAAGGTAATATTTTCCCTATCGAAAAAAATTTGAACAGAGAAATAACCTTCTAGCAGATTTAACCATTTTTCTAAGGCATGCACATCTATCTGACCTACAAATATGGGAATATCAAAATTAGCTTGTACCTTGAAGGGAGAGGTTCCTACAAAATGGTCGCTTGATGAAGATGTGCATGTTGCTATGGACAGACGTTGAAGGATGTGTGAAAAATTCTCCATCATCTCGTCCCTCTATCGTGTGAGAGCTTGCTCAAGCAACAGGTTCATAGAATATTCTGCTCTGTCGTTTTTCTTGTCTTCGACATAGAGGGTTTCTTGGGTGTGTGAGAGTGATTGTCCTCAAGAGAGACAATCTTGATACCCAACTTGCTATACTCAGACCTCGTCGGGGACATGCACTAAAAAACGATTAAGAGTTGCCTGCTCTGATACCACTGATCTAGATTATTTTTCGAATGAAATGAAAGCAAAGATATTACAATGAAACACTCATAAAAAATTCCAGAAATAGAGAGATACAACAATACATGATTTCTATTAATGAAAGAAATGTACAGAGACTATAAAAATCCAGAGTGCAAGACTCGCTAGAATGGTTGCAGCTTTATCCCTGAGAAGAGATGTGACGACTACACTCATTCGCAAGAAGATGATTATAATGAGGCTCTGAAGGCCTTTTTATGATAAACATGAATTCCAAAACCCTAGACATTCAAAAACCTAACCCTAGGAGATGAAACGCCAAAAGTCATGTGGGCCCCTTTGGGGTAAGTTAGTACATTAACTTCTTAGGGTCGTAACGTTTGCATCCGATCTTCGTTTTAGGTGTGTGATAGTCCGTTGGAAAGGTCTTTTCGAGAATGACACTTTATGTCATCGAACTATGACTTTGTCTACATTTTGATTGTGGAAAGACAATAAAACACTGTTTAGAGCCCCAAAATGGCCCTGGAAGTACATAAAGATGTATTGACATTAAAAATTCCAAAATAAGCTAGTTGGAATAGGTGGGCAACCAGCAATATCCACCTGGATGTTGTGTAGGGATTCAGGATAGCTCTGTAAATGCAGAACCCACAATTACAAAGAAATGTCCCCATTACAGATAAAATTTTGAACTGACAATTGTCCAGATGAGCCAATTGGAATTTGGAATAGGTAGGTGGCCACTAATATCCACCTGGATCACAATCTTTCCTAGAAGCTACTGAGGGAAAGTCAAATCAAGAGGAAGATCAAGAGAAATATACAGTTGCAATAGAAGTTGGCATAGAAGCAAATCCATTTGAACTCTATGAAGAAACTGATGATAGGGAACAAAATGTGAAGCAATTAGAAGCACAGGTTGAATACTTCAAGAGACATACCAACATATTGACTCAAGAGCATGAAGTTGTATCTCCCCAAAGAGAATATGATTAGATGCAGATCGAGAAATTGGGTTTAGAGATTCATAATGTTAATCAAGACATCCAAAGATTGAAGTTAGATAAGCACTACATGCTCCACCTGGCCCAAACGATAAGGGCTTACTCTCAGCCTTCTCCTGTCTATGCCACTTATTTAAGATGTCATGTATTTTCACTATTAATTAAAGCCTTGGCACATGATCATATGTGCTACATAAATGATGTCGATCAATTCATGATGTTGTATAAGACCTGTGATGAAGAAGACAAAAACTTACTTTGTGAAGCATATATACATAATCTGGTTGTACCAAATGTCAGTGGATGGGATCCCAACCTGTTGATGGGTGATGTGCAACTGAGGGCTTTTGTTTCCTTTATTAATAACCAATTGAAGTGGCAACAATCTATGTCTTTCTTGGAAAATAAGGAGAATGTAGAAGAGTTATTACTTAGGCATGAACCCTTCACTAAGAGCTTGTGTAAGCAAAAAAGAGAAAAATTGAAAGACCCAGAGTTTGTCTCCATTTTTAATGTCAACCAAACAAATGCCTTATCTGCTTGTGAGACGTGGATAACTCTTAAACAGTTAGAGACTATCCTATATATGCAGGGCAAGAGTTTTTATCTATCTTCCGACCCACTCAGGAGAGAGCCATTATCTATTGAATTATTTTAGAGGGCTTTGTACATGTTGCCAAGGTATATTGACTATGTCAAAATCCTAGGGATTCATTGGATAGGTTTGAGATTTTCTTATCCGATCTCATGGTTAGATACAAAAAGGGATGAGGATTCTGAATATTGGGCTGAAATGGTTGAACAACTTGGGTTCAGAAAAGAAGAAGAAGAATACGGCCAACCTGTGAAAGATTGGAGCAGGACTTATCAACTTGCCCAACCTCCAGTAAACAGTGATCCAAATTCATTTGGGTAAGTTGCAGAAGGGACCTGCAATTCTTCAGCTTGGGGGAATGTTGGGTGAGAGAAATAGCATGTTTTGAAGACATTATTTCATACATTCTTCCATATTTTTTGTGTCCTTTTGACCTTAGCCATCACCTTGCCTTATCAATTATGGTACTCTTGATGATTTGTGTTTCATTGCACTCCAATTGGCTAGTTGAAAAATGTTTAGAGTTAAAGATTCCTAGTCTAAGCTTTTCCTGGAAGTTGACTGCAGGTCTTAAATCTTTATTTGGCATTTTTCAATATCAGGCTGTAGATCCTAGCGTTTTGAAAGATTGAGCTACAGATCCTCCAATTTCATTGGTTGGGATATTTTGGTCGATCCAACGAATGAGCCAAGAACATGGATAGGTCAATATTTACTCCACAATGAATTTAGTATGATGGATTTAGTGGTTAACAGGATGCAACTGATCTTGCCATGAAGGGTATGTTGACTCTCTAAAACAGATCAGTCAACTACTTGAGAAGCTCGGGTGTGAGATTTATGATGAAATGTAACCATGTGATCTCTTGAGTTTGTCTTCATGCCCAAATGAGAATCGATGACCCATTATGTGGTCATCGATTCCTCTTTGTCTAAATATTATAAATACCCCTGTTTTCTTGAAGGAGGGGGGATCGATCAGTGAAAACTAGAGATTGTTGTGGTTGATGTATCCAAACTTTGAACAATTTCTATATGAATGCTAAGAACTCTTTGATGTCATCTATGTGTTGATCATTGTGAATTTTATGACTATCCTAGGGGGTTAGGGCCCGACTCACCTGGAAACCGTTGTGTGTATTAAGTATTTCAATAGTATTGTGTGTGATTATTATATTGTGTTTTGTGATTTCCTATTATTCAATGTGATGACTGTTTTATTTGTAATCTCATACATCATAATAGAAATTCAACTCAATTATTTATGAGAAGTGTGTTAAACATGAGTGTGCAACACACATTGGTTTTTATAAACACCATTTATGAAGCTACCTAAGGTCATCCTAACTTGCATGCAGTCCTAAGCATTCTCTGACAAGGAGAGTAAGGTATGTAAGTCTTTAGGAAAGCTTGTATGATCATCATGGAGGAACATAAATGTCTCCATCCCAGAACCAATTGAATACAACATTTATATTATGTTTGGTTTCAGTATTCTTCTTTTATTGTTGTCCTATTTATGTTTTTACTACTGTAATTGGCCTTTACTAATTTAGTGTTTTGACTTGTGATGTGAAGGAGCTCATGGATTGGGAGTACAAGAGTGTGAACATTGGAAACATGCATGCTTGTGGGCATGACACACATGTCACTATGCTTCCTAAAGCTACCAAATTGCTTCATAAACACAAAGATAAACTCCATGTTCTTTTCAGGCCTGTATGTTTGGATTGTAGTGTAGTATGTTAATGAAATAAACCAGATAGAAGCATGGAAGTGATAAATAGTTCAAAATTTGAAACTGAAGGATGTTCTTAATGTTAACAATTTATATTTACACCTTTTTTAGTTGGAAAATAGTGGGACTAAGTGGTCTTTAATGCCTTTTGAATTGCTTGAAGTTGATAATTTTTTGGAGAAAAATGTTTTTTTGAATAACATTATGAAGGTTTTTTGGGATTCATGATTATCACCAGTGAGATTTGTGATTTTAATGAATCATGATTTCTTTGGTCTTTGTTTGGTTGTAGGAATCCTTGTTTTGTCTTTATCCTGAAGGTATTAGAAATATTTTGTGCAGAGTTCACATTTAATTTTCTTATTCCTCGTAACAATGTCGGTTACATGAGTTGGCAAACAAGTGGAGAATATCAGTGACAGGTACTGATTTTAAATTTTTGTCCAATATCCTCTACTCATATCGAGGAATGGGTCTGTCAATATGCACACTGATTGCTAGATGGGATGAATCGATAATAAAAAACTTGACGTTACAGTGGCAGTGTTTTATATTATGTGCTAACAAGAACAATAATGTTATTATTGGATTAAAATTCACAGGGCCCTAGTCTATATTATGTAGAGAGTGAAGGAGGAAGACTCAAGGGAACACCTTTTTCTATTGGATCTAGTTCACCATATGCTTATGGTGTCCTGGAAAGTGGGTAGGGTTTTCTAGTAATTTTTAAAGTCTTGCTCAACTTCTATTGCTTGAAGTTGACTTTGTACTGAATTTTTCTTGTCTTATCATCACAAACATAGGTATAGTTGGGATATGCTAATGGAAGAAGCTGCAGAACTAGCTCACGACTCTATATACCATCCAACATTTCGTGATGGTTCCAGTTGGGGTGTGGCAAGTGGTATGGAGCATTTTGTAATTTGACATACTTGATATATTTCATTATAGATGTAGTTTCTTTATGATCTTATGGGTAATGAATGTTCTTTCTTTCAGTGTGCTATGTGGGTCCTCAAGGTTGGAAGAAGTTGTATGGCGATGATGTGGGTGAACTTCATTATAAATACTATCCAGTAACATAAAATTTCTAATCAAATCAACAATATGCTATGTCAAAGAGGTTGGACCATATGGTTGATCTAAAAATGAAGAAGAATTGTAAACTTGGAAATATTTGCAAGTAAAGTTTATGTGTTAAAAGCAAATGGATCAACTTTGCAACACATCATATAATAGGATTTACTCATTTAAGACGCAAATAAACAGCAGCATAATCAATGAACATAAGCACATAAACACAGCAAATGATAAAGGAGTTCACCCCTCTCTTGGGCTACATCTCCTGGTCCAGCTTCCAATGGATCATTATTATTAATTGCTCAAAGTGCTCAAAAATGT
>ML798683.1:244626-273577 GCA_009831015.1 Picea engelmannii | reverse complement strand
ACTCATTTAAGACACAAATAAATAGCAGCATAATCAATGAACATAAGCACATAAACACAGCAAATGATAAAGGAGTTCACCCCTCTCTTGGGCTACATCTCTTGGTCCAGCTTCCAATGGATCATTATTATTAATTGCTCAAAGTTCTCAAAAACGTACTTTACAATGCTCAAATTGACCAACAGACTACTCCAATGGCTTCAGAGCATCCAAAAACCCCTAGCTGGGCTTTTTCGACACCTCGTTTGGCCAAAAAACGAAGAAGTTAGGCTTCTTTAAAGTCTCACCTTCAAGCTTGTTGTCTCTACGTCTACAAAATGCACCCTTGTTCATTCAACCTAGCACACATGCAATTTAAAGTGTGAAAACCCGGCATCGAATGCAATCGTGCAAACAGTGCGAACTGTAGGACGATTATGGGCGCTCCAGCCCCTAACCGCCTAGCACTCGGGCACATGAGAGTCACGATATGACCTTGGGCTAGCAAAAGAACCCAACCGTTTGCAAACCCCCCCGCGCTAAGGTTGAAGTCACATGGTGTAACACATATAACCACGGGCTATATATTTTAAAAACCCTGTGCGCGCTATTCACCGGAGGGTATGGTCGAATGCAATATAAATGTGACCGGGGCTGGGGCTAAGCCCCAGCTCGGACCCCCGCGTCGATCGTTACATAAAACAAAATGAAATAGTTTATATTACATATTGTTTACAAGCAACAACGTGTGGGCTAGTGGTAGCCCACACTCTACCAAAGCACGGAGCCAAAGGGAGGTCTGGGGTTCGACCCCCACGGACCCATACAATTTTAAAACAACAACCAACAGCCAATACCGGGGTGCCACGTGGCAGCCCATGATTGGGCCACGTGGCACCTTACCATTGACCAAAATGATGCCACATGTCGCATTCCGATTTGACCACATCTGCCAATCAGAATCTGCCACATCACCTCTGCCATGTCAGCGTACGGACTCTGCCACGTCAGCCTGTATGGACTGTACAGTCAGTGTCCTTTTTTTCCTGTTTAACGATTCGAACAGATCGCGTTATCTCTCGCTCACGACGTCTGTTTGAGACGAAACGAGTTGCGTTGGGTTCGCAACGACGAGGCCTGCGCTCTAGTTCGATTTGAAGCGATTCCAAGCACTTTGAATTTTTGAGCAAAATTTGATCCCCTGATCAATGGCACATTTGATGGTGTTTTCATTGGTGGAATTGGACATGTGGCATTAAGAGTAAAACAAAAATTTCAACATATATGCTCTATTTATTTACTAGATTTTATACATCTCATCTCTTCAAGGCCTATCACAAGCACTCCACCCTTCCCCTTTTCTATACATATCTAAAACTTCTATATGAATATTAGGATCATCGTCAACATATCCATCCCTAACCTGTAATTGTGTACAGATTGTATAGAGAGATCTAGGCAAAGAAAGGTAGATCTACACTGGGGAATTGTGTGAGACTGTTGACAACTTCTTGAGGGATGTTAAACCATCTGTGTACTTTTTGTTTATCATTAATAATCTTCCATTCTTTGCTTTTTCTGCATTTGTTTTCTAAGTTATGTTGGTGTACATGGCTTACTCTTGGTGAACATACTTGTCTGCATAAATCTTCTATGTAAAGTTAGAAATTTGTTATAAACTTGGAACATATCATTCTCCACTGTACAATATTACTTAAAACACATGAATTAATGAAGCTTGGTTATTTATTTTCTTTTTTTAGATGACCAGATGGTTATTTTTTCTTCTTATTATTTACATTACAAATTGTTGAATTTAGATGTGTGTTGAAGTGGACATATGGATATGGATATTATCTTCCAGAACATGAGCATGCTAAAAGACAATTCTTTGAGTACTTCCAGGGTAAGATTCTTATTTCAGTTGTATCTAGTATTAGTGTAGTGATTCTTTGTTGGGCGTACTGTCTATGTAATGTATTCTGTATGTTTTCAGTTTGTTCTTCTCAAATCTTCAGTCTGCATATGAAAACCATTGTAACTGAAAACCTTACTCTGACAAGGAGAGTAAGGTACGTAAGGCTTTACGCAAGCTTGTATGATCATCATGGAGGAACATATATGTCTCCATCCTAGAACCAGTTGAATACAACATTCAAATTATTTTTGGTTTCAATATTCTTCTTTTATTGTTGTCCTATTTATGTTTTTTGAACTACTGTAATTGGGCTTTACTAATTCAGTGTTTTGACTTGTGATGTGAAGGAGATCATGGGTTGGGAGCACAAGAGTTTGAACATTGGAAAAATTCATACTTGTGGGCGTGATGCATAGGTCACTATGCTTCTTGGAGCTACCAAATTGCTTCATAAACACAAATATAAACTCCAAGTGCTTTTCAGGCCTATATGTTTGGATTGTATTTTGTGCAGAGTTCGCATTTAATTTTGTGTAGAGTTCACATTTAATTTTCTTGTTCCTTATAACAATGTTGGTTACATGAGCTTGCAAACAAGAGAAGAATATCAATGACATATATTGCTTCTATATTGTTGGCCAATATACTCTACTCATATCGAGAAATGGGCCTGTTAGTAGGCACAATGATTGTTGGATGAGATGAAATGATAATAGAAAACTTGATGTTACAGTGGCAATGTTTTATATTATGTGCTAACAAGAATACTAATGCTATTATTTGATTTAAATTCATAGGGCCCTGGTCTATATTATGTAGACAGTGAAGGAGGAAGACTTAAGGGAACACATTTTTTTGTTGGATCTGGTTCACCATATGCTTATGGTGTCTTGGACAGTGGGTAGGGTTTGCTAGCAATTTATAAAGTCTTGCTCAAATTCTATTGTTTGAAGTTGAATTTGTACTAACTTTTTCTTGTCTTATGATCACAAACATAGGTATCGTTGGGATATACCAGTGGAAGAAGCTGCAGAACTAGCTTGCTTCTCTATATATCGTGCGACATTTCATGATGGTGCCAGTGGGGGTGTGGCAAGTGGTATGTAACATTTTATAATTTGAGATACTTTATATATTTCATTATAGATGTAGTTTTTTTATGAGCTTATGAGTAATGAATGTTCTTTCCTTCAATGTACTATGTGGGTCCTCAAGGTTGGAAGAAGTTGTCTAGAAGTGATGTGGGTGAACTTCATTATAAATACTATCCAAACACATAAAATGTCAAATCAAATCAGCAATATATTTCTATGTCAAAGAAGTTGGATCATATATCTTAAAGCTCTATCCTCAGAAAATACATTGTTTCTCATATCCTCAAACACACCCAATATTTTTTAACTTATGTTAAGGTTTTGTTGTAATGCTTAAACGTTGTTTTAAGTTGGTGGTTTTGTGCATGTTTTGTAAGATTCAAGTGCATTATCATTGATAGTCGAAGGCATGGGAAGATTCACTCAATGGCCATTGTAATATTTTGAAAAGACATCGATGTAGATGGTTTTCATGTAAAGTACGGAGACAATATTTGTCATGGACCAATATTAGTCCATTAGTGGATTTTCGGTTGGAAACTCATACTTGAAATTTCATATAATATTAATTATGTTGTTGAAAATTATATGTTTGTACCTGATATTATTTACCCATTGTAATTAACCAATGTTACTTTGCATGATTCATATGATTCACATGTGTATTAGATGAGCATGAATATTGTATGATTTTTTTAAATTTAGACATAATATCATGGTTAATTTATATTGATTAATAATGAACACCATTAAAACCACTAATAAATAATGAACACATCTAAAACGACTAAAAATGACCAAATTGGTCATTTATATTGATTAACAATGACTACAAATAAAATGACTAAAAATGACCACATTGTTGGGTATGTGTTATATTCTCTGCATGTGTGTGTATGGGCACGTTAGATTCGACAACTGCGTCTGACGATCCATATAGTAGTGGTATTTGTGTCGTGTGCGTCGGGCGCTTCCTAGGGGGGTCCAAGGGGGCCAGGTATGGTCCCCCTTGGTTACGTGCAGCGTTCGGGGCAGCGACCCAAAAAAAAAATTGGGTGGTTTTTTGCTATTTTTAGCGGTTTTCTAAATTAATCCTAGATTAAGGGATTAGGGTTTTGGTATCTACGGAATACCTAAAAACATTGTATATATTGTATGGTGAATGGTGAAATTCGAGATATAATGAATATAAGAAAGGTTTTCCTGTAAGTTTTAAACCTGTGAAGTAAAGCAAGGCATATAGATTCTTAAGCAAAACAGAATTTAATCAATGGCTCATACACATAGTACACAAAGATTTATACCGGAAACCCTCAACTGGGGAAAACCTCTCTTATATTCATTATATCGAATTTGACCATTCACCATACAATATATACAATGTTTTTAGGTATTCCGTAGATACCAAAACCCTAATCCCTTAATCCGGGATTAATTTAGAAAACCGCTAAAAATAGCAAAAACCGACCAAAAAAATTTTGGGGGGCGTTGCCCCGAACGCTACGCGTAACCAGGGGGGAGCATACCTAGCCCCCCCTAGGAAGCGCCCGACGCACAAAACACAAACAACATTACTAGAGGCATCGTCAGACACAGTTGTCGAATCTAACGCGCCTACACACACGCGCGCAAAGAGTATAACACATACCCAACATTCTCCCACTTGTTGTTTTCTTTGCATCTAGGGGTCCACAGGATTATATAGTCAACAATCGAGGGCAATAATGCCCATTGTTACTCTACACCAGGAGAGCTTCTATGTTCTCACAGACTTTGTCAATGAATCTGCAACATTCTTCAAAGTGTCAATGTTTTCCAGCAACACCTTCTTTTCCTCAAACATGTCTCTCACAAAGTGATACTGAACATCAATATGCTTTGTCTTCGAATGATAACCTGGGTTCTTTGCCAGGAAGATTGTACTTTTACTGTCACAATCCAATCTCACTGCTTGTGTACCAACCCAATACCTGAACACAATCTATGTAACCATATTTCTTCCTTGCTTGCATGAGTGGCTGCCATGTATTCAGCTTCTGTAGTTGAGAGTGCCACTACAACCTCTCTTTTTCTCATCCAACTGATTGCTCCTCCAAATATGTTAAACACATACCAACTTGTAGATCTTTTGTGATCCAGATCTCCATCCCAGTTTGCATCAACAAAGCCATGTATGTCCACCACTCTGTCCAATCCTGGTCTTCCTTGGTAGAACAATCCATAATTGGTAGTGCCAGGCAAATACCTGAAGACCCTCTTTACTGCTGCCCAATGCTCGTTCCCTAGTTTTGACATATACCTGCTCAAAACTCCCATTGCATGTGCAATGTCTGGTCTAGTACATACCATTGCATACAACAAACTATCAATTGCACTGGCATATGGAACATGGGGAATGTCCTCTTCTTCTTCCTGTGTCTTGGGACACTGATTTGTAGATAACTTTACACCTATAAGAATAGGAACCTTGACCGGTTTACTTCCATGCATATTAAACCTCTACAATATCGTCTCAACATGTTTTCTCTGATTCAACCAGAGTTTCATGTTTGCATGATCTCTTTTAATTTCCATTCCCAAAATGAAGTTAGCAACACCGATATCCTTCATGTAAAATTTGGAGGATAGCTGCGATTTCACCTCCTTGATAACATCCATGTTATTTCCTACCAACAACATGTCATCAACATACAACACTACATAAATGAAGTGATTACCAACCTGCTTGGAATATACATAGTGATCAACCCTGCTTCTCACAAATCCCAATCCAAGGATGTATGTGTCAAAATTTTGGTACCACATCCTAGGTGATTGCTTCACACCATATAGTGACTTCTTTAGCTTACAGACCAACTCTTTCTTTCCCTTCACTACAAAGCCTTCTGGCTACTTCATGTAGATTTCTTCTTCCAAATCCCCATGTAGGAATGTTGTCTTCACATCCATCTGTTCCACTTCAAGATCAAAAGCAACAACAATAGATAAAAGAAATTTAATAGAAGTTAACTTAGCAACAGGAGAAAAAATCTCACCAAAGTCAATTCACTCTACCTGGGAACAACTATTTTCTACCAACAGATTTTCTTCCAGCTGGAAACTCAACTATATCCCATGCCTCATTCTTATCCAAGGCATCCATTACTTCAACCATGGCCTTCTTCCAGAGTTTACTATCCTCTGAATTCACCACTTCCCTGACAGTTCCGGGATCATCATCAGTAATAGATAAAGCAAAAATGGAACGGAAATCAGGTGGACTATACCTTTCTGGTTGCCTTCTTTCTCTCATTGATCTCCTCAATACTTTGGTATGAGGTTCTTCTTCTTCTTCTGCTTCATCTTCTTCAGATGATTCAGATTTTGCATCATCCAACTCAAGCTCTATTTTCTAAGGTTCTTCTGGCCTTGGTAGGAATTCTTGTTTAGAAACATATTTTACCTCTCTGAAAACAACATCTCGACTATAAACAGTCGTCTTGGTATCTGAGTTCCAAAGATTATAACTTTTCACACCATCTTTATAACCAATAAAGATACACTTTTCAACCCTTTTATCCAACTTACTCTTATTTTTCTTTGGAACATGTACATAAGCATCACAACCAAACACTCTAAGATGTTGAAGAGAGGGTTTCTTTTCAGTCCATACCTCGTGTGGAGTTTTATCATCCAATTCTGACGAAGGTGATCGATTGACCAGGTAACATGTTGTACCCATTGCCTCTACCCAGAATTCCTGTCCTAACTTGGCACCGCTGAGCATGCTCCTTTATTTTTCCATCAGTGCCCTGTTCATCCTTTCTGCAACTCCATTCTGTTGAGGTGTGTATGGAGTAGTCTTCTACCTTTCTATACCACACTTCTTACAAAATTCTTCGAATTCATTTCCGCAGAATTCTCCACCATTATCTATTCTCAATACCTTTATTTTCTTTTATGTCTGATTTTCTACCAGGGCCTTAAACTCTTTAAATTTATCAAATACCTCAGATTTCTTTCTAAGAAAATAAATCCATGTGTTCCTTGATAAATCATCTATGAATGAAACACAATACATAGATTTACCTAGGGATGGAACAACAACACGTTCAAACACATCACTGTGTATCAACTCTAACATCCCCTTTGCTCTTGTAGCACCAGATGGGAATCTTACTCGATTATGTTTACCATTTATGCAATGTTCACAGAAATCAAAATCCAAAGTGCAATTAGACATACCTTCAACCATACCTTTACTGTGTAGTGTTCGAAGGCCCTTTTCTCCAATATGCCCTAGTCTTTGATGCCACAACATGGTCTTCTTTTCAGGGACAATATTGGTCTTTTCTTCTTCATTTATCTGCTCAGGGACAACATAATTGTTACACCCATTAGTATAATTGATTCCCAACAACTTGTACAGAGTTCCACACTGAACTCCCCTCATCAACACCATTTCCCCTCGTACTATCTTGCAAGTGCCCTTTCCCAATACAATATCCACTCCTGCATCATCCAAATTGCTTACAAATATTAGGCTCCTCGCTAGTTTTGGAATGTGCAGAAACCTAGGGAGAGTTCTAATCCTTCCATATTTTAGTGGGAACTTCACCCTTCCACATGCCATGATTTTGTCTCTCGAGTCATCTCCTAGGAATACTTCACCACCATCATATTTTTCATATTCACAGAACCACTCTCTGTGAGGAGTCATATGATATGACACACCTGAGTCGATCAACCACACATCATGGTCTACATGTGTACCTGTAGATGTCAGGTAAACATCACCTCCTTCTTCAATGGAGGTTTTCGCCTCTGCGGAAGAGGTACAATCAGATCCCTTTGGTTTATCAACCTTCTTAGACTTGCAATCTTTCTTATAATGCCCTGTTTTACCACACTTCCAACATTTCCTCAAAGATTTTCCTGGAGACTTAGATCTACCTATAGATTTAGATCTTCCCCCTGAAGACTTACCAGGATTCCTGTCTTGGGTACGACCTCTTACAGATAATGAATCTGTGCTATGACCATCCATGATTTTTCCACCTCATCTCTTCAGATAACAAGGATGAAACTACATCCTCTTACTTCATTGTAGATTGAGTGGTACCACCAATTGCTACAACCAGATTATCCCAAGAGTCTGGCAAAGAACATAATAGAGTAATACACTTATCTTCTTCTACAATCGTAATATTAATAGATACAAGTTGACTTACTAGAGTATTAAAGGCATTTAGATGTTCTGTCACGGAATCTCCATCTTCCATCCTAAGATGATACAACTTCTTTCGAAGAAACAACTTGTTTACCAGGGACTTTGATTGATAAAAATTCTCTAACTTATCCCATAGTTCCTTGGCTGTAGATTCTGCCGAGACATTCAACAACACCGAATTTACCAGGCAGAGTCGAATAGTAGTCCTTGCTCTTCTATCCAACTTCTACCAATCTTCCTTCGACATACCAGTAGGTGGTGTACTAGTAGTTTGTGTACTAGTGGGTTGTGTACCAGTCGTCTGTGTGCCAGTAGGCTACGTACCAGTAGGTTGTGTACAAGGATCCACAACGATCCATTGTTCTTTGTCTACAAGAAGGTCCTCCATCTTGAGCTTCCATAGCTCAAAGATTTTACCGTTGAACTTCTCTATCTCGATTCTAGAAGATCTCGCCATTCCTCTTTCTACACTCGAATAACCACTACAAAAGCTCCCACTAAACCCAGGTTTATCACAGACCCAAGATAAACTTGATCTATCAAGACCGATCCAAACCCTCAGCGACAAAGGCATCCATCTGAAGCCAAAAACGAGTTATGATACCACATGTAAGTTTTAAACCTGTGAATTAAAGTAATGCATATAGATTCTTATGAAAAATAGAATTTAATCAATGTCTCATACACATAGTACACAGAGATTTATACCAGAAACCCTCAACCGGGGAAAACCTCTCTTATATTCATTATATCGAATTTCACCATTCACCATACAATATATACAATGTTTTTAGGTATTCCGTAGATACCAAAACCCTAATCCCTTAATCCAGGATTAATTTAGAAAATCATTAAAAATAGCAAAAACCGCCCAAAAAACAATTCGGGCCACTGCCCGAACCCCGTCGACCCCAGGCTACCGCCCGGTGCCAAACGTTGTGCATAACCAGGGGGGGCATACCTGGGGCCCCCCTAGGAAGCACCCGACGCACACGACACATGCATCACTACTATAGGGATCGTCAGACACAGTTATCAAATCTGACGCGCCCACACACACACATGCAAAGAATATAACACATACCCAAAATTTCCCCCATTGAGGGTTTCCGGTATAAATCTTTGTGTACTATGTGTATGAGCCATTGATTAAATTATGTTTTGCTTAAGAATCTATATGCATTTCTTTACTTCACAGTTTTAAAAAACTTTTATGTGGTATCAGAGGTCATTTTTGGCTTCAGAGGGATGCCTTTGTTGTTGAGGGTTTGGCTCGGTCTTGATAGATCAAGTTTATCTTGGGTCTGTGATAAACCTGGTTTTATTGGGAGCTTTTGCAGTGGTTATTCAAGTTTATAAATAGGAATGGCGAGCTCTTCTAGAATCGAGATAGAGAAGTTCAACGATAAAAACTTTGAGCTATGGAAGCTCAAGATGGAGGACCTTCTTGTAGACAAAGAACAATGGATCGTTGTAAATCCTGGTACACAGCCTACTGGTATGCAGCCTACTGACATACAAACAACCGGTACACAACCTACTAGTACACCACCTACTGGTATGTCAAAGGAAGATTGGGAGAAGTTGGACAGAAGAGCAAGGATCATTATTCGACTCTGCCTGGCAGATTCGGTGTTGTTGAATGTCTCGGGAGAATCTATAGCTAAGGAACTATGGACTAAGTTAGGGAATTTGTATCAATCAAAGTCCCTGGTAAATAAGTTGTTTCTTCGAAAGAAGTTGTATCATCTTAGGATGGAAGATGGAGATTCTGTGACATAACATCTAAATGCCTTTAATACTCTGGTAAGTCAACTTGTCTCTGTTAATATTACGATTGTAGAAGAAGATAAGTGTATTACTTTGTTATGTTCTTTTCCAGACTCTTGGGATAATCTGGTTGTAGAAATTGGTAGTACCACTCAATCTACATTGAAGTATGAGGATGTAGTTTCATCCTTGTTATCTGAAGAGATGAGGCAAAAAAGCATGGATAGTTATAGCACAAATGCTTTATTTGTAAGAGGTCGTACCCAAGACAATAATCCTGGTAAGCCTTCGGGGGGGAGATCTAAATCTACAAGTAGATCGAAGTCTGCAGGAAAATATTTGAGGAAATGCTGGAAGTGTGCTAAAACATGGCATTATAAGAAAGATTGCAAGTCTAAGAAGGTTGAAAAACCACAAGGATCTGATAGTACCTCTTCCGTAGAGGTGAAAACCTCCATTGAAGAAGGAGGTGATGTTTACTTGGCATCTACAGGTACATATGCAGACTATGATGTATGGTTGATTGACTCAGGTGTGTCCTACCATAGGACTCCTCACACAGAGTGGTTCTCTGAATATGAAAAATATGATGGTGGTGATGTATTCCTAGGAGATGACTTGACAACAAAAATCATGGGACGTGGAAGGGTCAAGTTGATGCTAAAAGATGGAAGGATTAGAACACTCTCTAGGGTTCTGCACATTCCAAAACTAGCCAGGAGCCTAATATCCATAAGCAAGTTGGATGATGCAGGAGTGGATATTGTATTGGGAAAGGACACTTGCAAGAAGGTACGAGGAGCAATGGTGTTGATGAGGGGAGTTCGATGTGGAACTATGTACAAGTTGTTGGGAATCACTTATACTAATGGGTGTAACAGTTATGTTGTCCTTGAGCAGACAAGTAAATAATACAAGACCAATACCGTCCCTGAAAACAAGACCATGTTGTGGCATCAAAGACTGGGGCATATTGGAGAAAAGGGCCTTCGAACACTACACGGTAAAGGCATAGTTGAAGGTATGTCTAATTGCACTCTGGATTTTGATTTTTGTGAACATTGCATATATGGTAAACAAAATCGAGTAAGATTCCCATCTGGTGCTACAAGAGCAAAGGGGATCTTAGAATTGATACACAATGATGTGTTTGGACCTATGCCTGTTCCATCACTAGGTAAGTAAACTGTCAGGGAAGCAATGAATTTAGAGGACAATAAACTCTAGAAGAAGGCCATGGTTGAATAAATGGATGCCTTGGATAAGAATGAGGCATGGGATATAGTTGAGTTTCCAGCTGGAATAAAATCCGTTGGTAGTAAATGGTTGTTTAAGAAGAAGTTTAATGCAGAAGGAAAAGTGGAGAAATACAAAGCTCGGTTAGTAGCAAAAGGTTATTCCCAGGTAGAGGGAATTGACTTTGGTGAGATATTTTCTCCTATTGCTAAGTTAACTTCTATTAAATTTCTTTTATCTATTGTTGTTGCTTTTGATCTTGAAGTGGAACAGATGGATGTGAAGACAACATTCCTACATGGGGATCTGGAAGAAGAAATCTACATGAAGCAGCTAGAAGGATTTATAGTGAAGGGAAAGAAAGAGTTGGTCTGTAAGATAAAGAAGTCGCTATATGATCTGAAGCAATCACCTAGGATGTGGTACCAAAATTTTGACACATACATCCTTGGATTGGGATTTGTGATAAGCAGGGTTGATCACTGTGTATATTCCAAGAAGGTTTGTAATCACTTCATTTATGTAGTGTTGTATGTTGATGACATGTTATTGGTAGGAAATAACATGGATGATATCAAGGAGGTGAAATTGCAGCTATCCTCCAAATTTTACATGAAGGATCTATGTGTTGCTAACTTCATTCTGGGAGTGGATATTAAAAGAGATCGTGCAAACATGAAACTCTGGTTGAATCGGAGAAAATATGTTGAGACGATATTGCAGAGGTTTAATATGCATGGAAGTAAACCAGTCAAGGTTCCTATTCCTATAGGTATAAAGTTATATGCAGATCAGTGTCCCAAGACACAGGAAGAAGAAGAGGACATGTCCCATGTTCCATATGCCAGTGCAGTTGGCAGTTTGATGTATGAAATCGTCTGTACTAGACCAGACATTGCACATGGAGTGGGAGTTTTGAGAAGGTATATGTCAAAACCAAGGAAGGAGCATTGGACAACAGTAAAGAGGGTCTTCAAGTATTTGTGTGGTACTACCAATTATGGATTGTGCTATCAAGGAAGACCAAGATTGGACAGAGTGGTGGACATACATGGCTTTGTTGATGCAAATTGGGATGGAGATCTGGGTCGCAGAAGATCTACAAGTGGGTATGTGTTAAACCTATTTGGAGGAGAAATCAGTTGGATGAGAAAAATATAGGTTGTAGTGGCACTCTCAACTACAGAAGCTGAATACATGACAGCCACTCATGCAAACAAGGAAGCAATATGGTTACATAGATTGTGGTCAAGTATTCGGTTGGTACAACAAGCAGTGAGATTAGATTGTGACAGTCAGAGTGCAATATTCCTGGCAAAGAACCCAACTTATCATTCGAAGACAAAGCATATTGATGTTCAGTATCACTTTGTGAGAGACATGGTTGAGGAAAAGAAGGTGTTGCTGGAAAAGGTTGACACTTTGAAGAATGTTGCAAATTGATTGACAAAGTCTGTGAGCACAGAAAAGTTCTCCTAGTGTAGAGTAGCAATGGGCATTGTTGCCCTGGATTGTTGACTATATAATTCCATGGACCCTTGGATGCAAAGAAAACAACAAGTGGGAGAATGTTGGGTATGTGTTATATTCTTTGCATGTGTGAGTGTGGGCGCGTCAAATTTGACAAATGTGTATGACGATCCCTCTAGTAGTGCTCTTTGTGTCGTGTGCGTCGGGCGCTTCCAAGGGGGGCCCAGGGGGGGCCTAGTATGGCCCCCCTGTTTACGCGCAGCGTTCGACACTGCACGGTAGCCCGGGGTAGTGCCCCGGAAATTTTTTTGGGCGGTTTTTTTGCTATTTTTAGCGATTTTCTAAATTAATCCCGGATTAAGGGATTACGGTTTTTGTATCTACGAAATACCTAAAAAGATTGTATATATTGTATGGTGAATGGTGAAATTCGAGATATAATGAAAATAAGAAAGGTTTTCCCCGATTGAGGGTTTCTGTATTTATCTCTGTGTACTATGTGTATGAGCCATTGATTAAATTATGTTTTGCTTAAGAATCTATATGCATTGCTTTACTTCATAGGTTTAAAAAACTTTCACACATTAGTCATTTATATTATGAACCACTAAAAAGAGATAAATGGCCACTACAAAAGTGAGAGATAAATGACCACTACAAAAGTGAGAGATAAATGACCAAAAAATGACCAAAATTCGCATATAAATGACCAAATCACAACTTTGGTCATTAATTAGCATTCAGTTATCACGCGACCAAAATGTGGTCATATTTAGCTTGGTCATTTATATCTTATCTTGTGGTCATATTTGATCATTAATTGCCACAATTAATGACCAAATATATGACCACAAGACAAGCTATAAATGACCAAGCTAAATATGCGCACATTTTTGGTCGCGTGATAAGTGACTACTAATTAATGACTAGTGGTCACCAACTAAAAAATGGTCATTTATATGTGCATTTTGGTCATTTATTTGGTCATTTATCTCTCATTTTGTACTAGTGCATCCAAGTGAATAGCGAAGTGAGTTGTGAGGCAGATCAAAGAAAGAAGAGAGGCAATCACCTGGTAAAATTTTACGAGAGGGGTGGAGTGGGTCCAAGGAAGATTGGATGAAAGGGGATTTTAGGTAACCTTTTAATTGAGTGATTTGGGGGTGTTCTTCAAATAATTGTACTGAGAGGGGTCAATGAAAGAAGTGGTTAAAAGAGGTAATTTTATGCTTTTTGAAGGGGGGTCCATAGAATTTTTATGAGGAAGTATGGAGCTTGGGATTTACTCAGTAGTGTACATCGATTATGCTTGGTGGGTGTCATTGTTGTTGATGGTAATGGGTTCTAAATTAGACTAATGGGTGGAGAAGGAAGTGGAAAAATGGAAACCAAGGTCGCCTAAGGTGCATGAAGAGGTGGAGTAGTTGGCCGATGGTTGTTGGGCGTTTCACCTTTTCTTCAAAGGTGGATATTGTGATGAAGTTGGAGTGGTGATATTGATGGCGTTGTTGGGTTATTGAAGGTGTGGCCTCAAGAAGGAGAGGGAGAATAAGATTTAGTAGACATATCCAAGGGTGTTCTATTATTGCATTCCTTTTGTTTCTTCCATGACCACTAGAGGGTGTCCTTGGAGGTCGAGAAGAGCCTAGTGTGAAACCTAGGCATTGCTAGGTGTAAGTTTGTCTTAGTTGTAGTGTCTATTTGGATTCAATGTCATCTGGATTTCATTTCATAAAAGGTGGGAATGTGTCTTAATCTATCACATATTTGTCTTTGCGAGGTTGGTACATGGGCAATTGAGTGATCAATGGAAGAGCTTTGAATGGAGTGTTTACATGCTTACAAACCCAAGTAGGTATTTCTACCTTATTAAGGGAACTTTATGATTTGTGAAAATTAGGACAACGAACTTTATTTGATCCATGCTAATATTTATGAAGATCGTATCGAAGCAATAAATCATTATCAGTTGTAGCAACAATGTTTAATTTCCAAAATCATTAGTGAGCCAATATTCACCATTCAATTGTGTGAGGAGGTCAAACTAGGCTCCATTTTGTAAGTTGGTGTCACAGAGATTAGTGTCTAGGTATCAGTGTGCCATCTAGTGTCCAACCTTTTGCATCAAGAAGCACTTCCTTAACTTTTATAAATTCCAAGCAAACATAGAACCATCATAGTGTAGTGATGTTCTCACGAATACCGCTTGGTGCATTCACTTACCATTTTAAAACTTCAAGGGAAACTCAAGGTATTTCTATATCTAGGGGAAAATGAAATCTTGTAGAGGCCATTGTTATGGTATTAATAGCCATTTGTTCAATATTAGACCCTTGTGTTGCCTAAGTTGGTGTGTAGGGCATGCAATAGGAATACTATCATGGCAAAGGTGTTTGGGATGTTAGGTTGGATAGACCTATATTAACATGGTGTTCTAAGCATGAACAAAGAATAATGGCATTATGATAGAAGGAATCCTAAAAAGGTTACCATAATGCATGGATTCATATATGGTGTGGACCAATTGATCCAATGTGAACTTTTCCATATTGATGGGCTTACTTTTTCTTTTGTGCATAAAGAGGTGTAGAAGATTCAAGGCATCTACAAGAAAGTAGTCTTTCGGAGTATGCATGCACCTCTAGAGAAGTGCAACAAACATCAGTCCATATGGACCTTCCTTCATTACCTTTAGAGAACCACACAAGGGGTGTATAATCTTGTATACTTGAAACTCTTGGTCTCTTGCAAGGTGTCGCACGCTTGGTTCATTGAGGCATTGTTATAAATGGTGGTCAATGTCATTGGATTTCATTTTGAATATTTGGCACATGATTAATAATCCTTCAAGGGTACTTATCATCATAGTGTTCCATTATAACACTACATATGCATGGCATTGTGTGGTCATGATCTCAAAGCTAGCATGCTCGACAAGGAAGATTGTTCATTGAGTTACGACAAAGTTACCCCCACACATCTAGGGGTAACTAGAGGAGATATTTCTCGTATGATCCACATTATAGACAATAGTCCTACATTTGACATTCATGGTTCTCCATAGATAGTTTCCCATGGATGCCTCCCACATACTACTCAATGCACTTTCACTCGTGACTATGGTACTTCTCCCGTAGGAGGTAACTTGTTTCAATAATTTGTATTAAGTGTTAATGCCTTATGTACTTTTCATGGAAGTAGTGATCAAGTGGCCAAGTCGGATAATGGATCATGATGCTTGGAATTTATATATTTTGCCTTGTTTCACCTTGGTGGTCATCCCCATCTTCTAGATAAGTTTTGTCACTCTTGGGGAGGATTTTACTACCGAGTGGCTTTGAAGGGTGTAACGTGCCCATATCCTAGTTAATACATAACCTTTTCCATCTTTCCTAACTTCCAATGTCCCTTCTTTTAGGTTGGTTGTCATATCTCA
This sequence comes from Picea engelmannii, assembly GCA_009831015.1. Classification (NCBI taxonomy): domain Eukaryota; kingdom Viridiplantae; phylum Streptophyta; class Pinopsida; order Pinales; family Pinaceae; genus Picea; species Picea engelmannii. The sequence goes on along the minus strand of ML798683.1, from coordinate 257,465 downwards.
CCCATATAAGTTCATGCTTCATAATCCCATGAGAAGGAGTTAAAATGCTCGCGGTTGATTCAAGTTGATATAATAATAAAAAAGAAAAGAAAAAAGTGAGTGCTATACTCAAAATGAAAAGCAAACAAAGAAAAAATAAAAGAAAAGTTAAGAATCGAGAAAGAATAAAAAGCATGAGCTCCACCCCCTCTCTAAGAAGCCATCACCCCAAGTAATATGCAATGAATGCATAGCTAAAAAGGACTTAGCAAATGAAAATCAAAAGCCAAAAATGTTGAATGCATAAAGAAAAAGGCAAATAGGGGTTTGCAAAGACACAATGTTGAGGAAAGGGCAACTCATTGCCTAAGTGCTCCATCATACAAAAGCGCACATGTGGATGAATATATTCCATAACCTCACATGACTATGTGCCACCATCCATGAAGTAAACCCCAAACCATACCATAAATCGTTACACATACTCCTTGATGGGTCTCTTGGGAAATACTCCTCTTCTTGGGTACTGACACATGTAATAGGGGCCAATGATGATCCTCACATATCTAAACTTGACAAATTGTATGGATTTATGAGCTAGTGTGAAGTTTGACGATGATGCTTAATGTGATATACCTAATAGAATTTACATTTGACATGAATCACTTATTATGTTGTATTGGACTTGTGCATGCCTTTGGATTGATGGATACATTTGACCACATGAGGCCCTCCTTGGACAATGTACTCCACATAACTATTCACTTGGATTGAGCCTTGGTCCTTTGGAAGACATTGAGGGGTTGCTTACATGTTTTATGTAGCCCATCCCTTAATTTTAGAGAGGATATTCCACTTAATTTGGAAGACGTTGAGCCTTATGAGGACACCACACCCTTTTTGAGACATCCTAGCACCTTCTTGGAGATGACATGGCACATTTGGAGGGGACGTTCCACATTTTTATGATGATTTAGCACATATCGATGAGATTTCACACCTTTTGGGGATGATATGTCACTTGAGGATGAAACTTTGCATCTCTAGGAGGGAACGTTTCACTTTTTTGATCCCCCTACACATCACTTTGGAGTGAGTTGTCTACTCATTGAGATCATTCATTCCACACATGTGACCTCTAGCATGTATTTATGATGGAATATTTGACATTCGATCATTTTTACTTCACTTTGGGAGCATCATTTGGGGTCTTCTTGACCTATCCACTATTGTATAATGGATATTTTATGTTTTGTATCATTATCTCTAGGGTTTGTAGGATATAAAGGCATTATTCTATGTTCTTGGGGATTTTTCTAGACGAGAAGGGTGCTTGATCTATAATATAAGTAAGAGAATCACTTCTCATTTGTAAACCATTGATAATGGTGGAGAATTATCACTACTTGTCTACTATTCTTCTCTCTTATCTAAATCGCTATGGTTGGCTAGCCAAAGTGACTTCTTGTGAAGAAGGTTTGTGGATGGATTTTACTACTTCGTGGATGCTCATTGCTAGGGTTTTGAAGATTGAAAGATTTATTGAGCAAGTGATCTCATTTTATCTTCTAGATTTTGTTTATGGATGAATGTGTTGATAGGCAGGAAAATTCCCTCCTGCAAGGGATAACTACCTAATCACGAGCCCCAATTAGACTCGTTTTCGTTTGGGATGGTAGTTTCCAACCGAAATGTAGGTTTGGTTTTCCACTCAGCAAGTTTTCTCTTTGAAAAGAGACTTAATCATTTAATCTCTATTCTAAATGATCCTAGATTTGCAGAAAAGAAATCCTAACTACTGATCCTATCTCAATTTAGAGCAAAGTTTAATTATTTGTAGATGGAATGATTAATTCTTCAGATTTTAGAAGTAATTCTTAATCCAAAGAATAATTAATTACAATAATTATCGCTGCTAGAAATAGATGGCAATAGTTATATCCACACTTATATAATAATGATAGTTTCTAGATAATTTTAAATTCTCATTTAAAGCACATAAATGAGAAATAAAAGTCTCATAAACTAACTCCAAAACAATGTTTACTCATCTATAGCATGTTAAGAATAATTATAGCATATGGATGATTTTCCTGATAACTATCAACTTAATGATCGAACTGGAAGATCAAATAAAAGAAGGTATGATAATTGAATAAGCTAATTAGAAGGAATTGTTCAAGCAAATCAATTGTAAATGCAAATATATAGATAACCATTAATCATAAGAATAAACTTTAATGATAATTAATATATCTTCTATTTGAAATGCAATCTTTCAATAAGTTCAAAGACTAAAGAAAAAAATCACATAAGACTTAAGCAATAGAATCTACAAATAATTAACAAGAATGCAATCATTACAATTTTACATTACTCATAGATTAACTCGTCAAAAGACCAGGTCTTCAAAATTTAATTCAAATTGATAAAAATAAGAGTCTAATTCTCTAATTTCCAACCCCTCTTTGCTTTCTCTAATTACAATAAATAGGAATTAAATATCCTAAAATTAAGAATAGTTTCCTCTTTTGTTTCAATTGACTGGTCTAGGTGTCAACTTGATTTTAATAATTGATATCAAGGAGAGATATCTTCCACGCTAGCAACAACTTCTATGTCAATTTTTCCTTCTTGTTCTTGCATGTGAGATTGCCATAAGGTAAAATTATTTAACATTGGTGAAACCAAAGGTGGCTAAGGGATCTCTTCATTTAATTTGCACCAGGAGATCCTTTTGGCAATCTCTTCATATGCCAATTTAAACTTTGATAAGAAATTGTGAATGGATTAGAGCACTTTGCTGGTCGGGTGACAAATTCCCTGACAAAATCCACATTCAAGAAAATTAATTGTGCGATCCCATCTATTGATTAACATCTACAAGGCAATCAGACAAGGGTATCGACTGACCAAGAAACTACACATGGAGAATTTCATAATCTTCTATGATGTCTAGAGCTAGATCCCACAAACCTGAACAACCCTTACTAGTTTCTTTGATCAAATCATGTGTAAATAAGCAATTGATGTGCCAAGAATATAATGAAGCTTGTATTTGTATTTTATCTTCTTAAGTCAGCATGGAGTAATCCTTAGGTAAATTGATGCCTTTTGTTTCCCATGCCTTCAAATTGTCAAATGGCCTTTGAGTTGCTTTATGTTTCTCAAACTGCGCTTGAGATTCTGCAGTAACCCATAGAAGTTGATCATGTTGTCCTTTGATTTCGTACATCTTAGCATAGAATAACTCTTGTAGAGAGGCTAATTTGTCATTTAACTCCACTACTTCTTTCCTCAATGTTTCTAAATTATTTATTTTGATTTTCAACTCATTTAAATGAGCTAATAGAGTATCAACTTGGCTTTCATGGATTTTTCTCATCTCCTTCTTCTCATCAAGAAGAACCACTATTTGTCTGTCATGTTCATATTTGACATCATCTATTTCAGTTCTTAGGTGTCCAATGGTGTTAAGAGATATCATATTTTCTTCTGAAAGATGCTCAATCCGAGCTTGATGCTCTTTTGACGAGATGGTTTCTTGTGAACTCAATTGTTCTTGTAGTTCCAATACATTTTTCTTTTCCTTTCTTAATTGAGCAGAAAATATTCTTACTGACCATTTGTTTGCATCAACGAATGCCCCTCGGGTATCAACAACTTCTATTGCAAACTCTTCTTCATTCAGATGTGCAACATTCCAAAGCTGCACTACTTCCTCTGTTGTTTCCTCATGATGTGCACTCTTTGTTTCCCTTAGTTTTCCTTTTGGTGATGATCTCATCAAAGATGTAAGTGTTCAATGACAAAACAATGTCTTGTATATGCTGAAGACTATCAAAGTCAAAAGATGTGGAAACTAGTCTTCCTAGGATGGAAGTGATTGGAGTAGTAGCAATGGCATGGATGGTTGTAACAATTGTTGATTGAGTATTTTCAGTACATGTATTGGTACTAAAATCTATATTTACCTCGGTAGTTTTAATATGGGCTTATATTGTTGCTTTGTTATGCTCTGCTTCTCATATTGCATTGCCATGTTTATTTGGTTTGCCCACCTACATGTCAGTTGTAGAGATATTTTGATCTTGCTCTATTTCAAATTTAGATTGTTCTTCCTCCTCTTCATCAATAATTATTTGTACATTACCTTGTTTTTCTTTTTTTATCTTCTAAGAAATATTTCTTTCTCTTGAATTGCCAATCGAGGAATTCCTGGATTTTTGGAATGCTTCTCAACTCCTAAATATGTTGAGCCACTTCCTGATAATTTACAACTCTCTGAAAATATTATCAAATGGGTCAATCTCATGATTGTATGCCTTGACATTTATCACCATATTGCAATGTTTCTTGATAATGTCTGTTGGGTCATGTCTTTTGAAATTTCCCTGAGCTAGCCATATTCCGTCCATTTTATCTACTTCTTTCATAGCATGTTTTTCATTCAACAAAGAGAAAATTCCTAATGAAATTGGAAAGGGATGGCCATTGTTTTTTCTAACTCTGACAGAGAGGCAACAATGCCAAAACCAATCGATTGATATTGGAATTTCTATGAGTGCTAATCTATCTAGAACATATCTAGGTAGGAGATGAGGAGCTCCTTCATATCCATAAATACTTATATAATAAAATTCCCCATCAATAAACCAATCACCAATTTCTTTGATAACATCAATAACTTCTCGAGTAAATCTTAGGGCTGGTTGATTTTTCAGAATCAAATGTAAAGGGATCATAAAGTGGTTACGTATTTCATAGAATAAATGCTTACAATTTATTGCCCACATTTTTGAACAATGTATGTGAACAACCTCTTCAAAAGAGAACCAATTCCAAGCCAATAGAGAGAATGGAGTGACTGCACAAAAAACATCTATCAAATATCCCAACATAAAGAACCCTGGACAATACCCTGCGGGTGCTTCCTGTGATTTTTTAACTTCTAGGTTGATATTAGCAGAGAGGATGTGAGCCCAGTTCAAAAATTCTCCTTTGAGAACCTAATGGATAAGGGGAACAAAACTCAGTTTGAATTTAAAAGAATCTTTCTCACCATAAAGGTGACAAACCATGGTAGCTACTAGCACGGGGGATTTCTTCAATCTTGGAACATGATACATCATATCTGTTATAATTTTGAATGTATTGGAGTCATGCCACCACTCCCTTATTAAGTCACCTATTTGAATTTCTTCCCCTTCAACCTATTTTTCAATGAAACTATTGATAAAATTGTCGTCTAAATAGATTGCAGGTCTACTTAATTTATACACGTTGTAAATGTCCTCTGGTCTAAATGACCCAAAAATTTTACGAGAATAATTCACAACAATACAAGTGGAGACATCAGCATGAGAAATAATCCACCACACCATATCATAGTAGGGAAGAACCGTTGGTCTAGCAATCTCACGAAGGTAAGACTTCTTGATGTCAACCAAGTCATCAACATCAAACTCATACTCATCTATAAAGTCACCATCCTCAATGAACTTGTAAATTTTGTTGCACTCCAAACTATTGGTGGCTCCTATCTTGAAATAGGTGTCTGAGAAAAATGTTGAATTGGGGATTTTCTCAATTGCTTCTTCTTCGTCCTTTTATTGTTTTTCCTTTCCTTTCCTAGTCATTTTGTCGTAGAGGATTCATGTAGAAAGCAAACTCAAGGTAAAAAAATTTGAAACACTATAAATAGACTCTATTTTATTAATTTTACTAAGGATACAAACAACAAATACTAACAATAAGAAGAAAAATCGAGAACAATTTTGTGCTTTTAAACTCCCAGACTTATACAATTAAGGTTAATTATCGATTCCAAAGCACTGTATGAATTGTTAATGGAGTGAAAGATAATACTACATGTGAATCTAGAATGTTTAATAGACCTTAACTCATTACCTAATGCTTCAATGAATTCATTTAATTCCCATAACCCACGATGTTAGAGTTATTGAATAGGGAAATGACAATTAATATTTTTGAAAACGTCAAGCAACGTCCATAACCGGGCACCGGGGCATCGGAGATCCCTTTATTTTTATCCTTAAACAAAGAAATGAGACCCGAGGTAGTGTAACTATAATAAACATTTTTTAATTATAGGGCCTTAATCTTGTGATTATATCCCTAACCAGAACACCGGGATTCAGGTTTATTATTTTTAACACAACACACGTGAGGATTCAGGTTTATTTTGAACACCAGGATTCGAAAAAATATGAAAAATAAGTGATTGTACAATATTTACAAGATGTCAAACATGATTTTTAGGAAAAATATTTTTTAAGAATTTAGCCATTCATGGGGAGGTTTTCAACTTCCCTGTTTAATGATTGGAGAATATAGGTTGAAGGGCCAAGTTTATTGGCAATCTGAAATTGTCGCAACCACAAATGTTGAAATTTAGTGTGTTTTCCCTTTTCTTTATGAGATTTGTCCCATTTCAAAACTAGATCACCAATTTGAAAATCCTTTTTGTCAACTGAGTGCTTATCAAACCATCGTTTGATTCTTTTTTGATGTTCATGAAATTTTTCCTTGGTTTTATCACGTTCTTCTTCCAAATTAGTTAATGCATCAATTCTCATTTGCATCTTTGAACATGGTTCTTCTTGGAGAGACTGGGCTAATTATAGAGAAGGAAGAAAGATATTGCGAGCTAGAATAGTTTATTTCCCATAAACAAGGAAATAAGGTGACTTCTTGGGAGTTACTCTATCTGCCTATAATGCATTATAAATTTGTTTATGCTAGTCTCATTGATGTTCATGAACAATTTTCTTAAGGATTTGTATTAAATTTTTATTAGTAGATTATGCTAAACCATTTCCTTGAGGGTAATAATTTGCAGAATATATAATCGTAATCCCCTTTTCTAAAGCAAACTCAGTAAATTTGAGAGAAGAGAAATATGATGCACTATAAAAAAAACAGAGAGTTTAGGACACCAAACCTGGAAATTATGAAATGATTAAGGAAAGAGATCATATGCTCTTCACTAACTTTCTTTAGGGGAATGGCCTTTGTCTAACATGTAAAATAATTTGTTGTAGTCAAAATATCTTTATGAAGTTGTGCATAATTGGGATTGATCTCCCTGATTATATCTAGACCCCATTGTTTAAAGGGACCTTCAACTTCAACCAATTGCAATAGAAACACTTGTTTCTTTTCTCTTCCAACAGTTGTTTGGCATAGTTTGCATTTCCTCGCATATGCATAAGCATCTTTGAATAAGGTGGGCCAATAGTAACCAACCCTGATAATTTTATGAGTAGTTTTTTCTCCACCAAAATGTCCTCCGACTGGTCCATCATGAAGTTGAGTCAAAACATTATATGCATCAGGTTTTTCAAGGCATCTTAGAAAAATGTTATCATAATTTCTTCTAATCAATGCTCCATCAATAATCTTATATTTGGATGATTTTAATTTTAAAAATCTTATTTTCTTAGATTCTAAAGATTCATGAGAGGAACCATGAGTCACATGTTATTTGATATCATTATACAAGAAAATGTGGGTGTTGTTATATATAAAACACCATTGCTTACCTCAAGTTCATTCTCCCAACCACTATGATCACTTACCTGAGAATTTTCTGAATCAACCACTAGCTTACACAAACCTTGTCCTCTTACAATCTTCGTTGGTTTGATTTCAAGGTCATATTCTTGGAGTGTGGTCATCCAAATTTATCTTTTGTCTCCCAAATCCTTTTGAACTAGCAAGTTCCTAATTGAAGGATGAGGTACAATGACCTTTGTATGGGACTTCAAAAGGTATGGGAGAAAATGTTTCATTGCTATAGAAATAACATAAGTTTGTTTATCAATATTAGGATATTTCAATTTTGTTCCTTGTAAACTGGAACTCATGAAAGAAATTGGGATTTCAGAACCTTATGCATTTTTTTGAGTCAACACAGCTACATAAGAGATGTCAGATGCAAAAGTATACAAAATAAAATCTTTCTCGAAATCTAGACTCATCAAAGAAGGATCTTGAACAATTGCTTATTTAATACTTTTGAAAGAGTCTCTTTCTTTTTCATCGCATTTAAATGCAAAGTTATTTTTAATCATATTGTGTAAAGGCTTAACTATTTCGGCATAGCTAGGGAAAAATCTTCTTGTGAAATTAATTTTCCCTAAAAAGGATTGCATGTTTTTTTTATTACGAGGAAAATAAATTTCTGAAATAGCCTTTGTTCTCTCAGGATCCATTATAACAATCCCAAGTTTTGAAACAATGAAACCCAAAAGTTTACCTTCTATTACTGCGAGAATGGTCTTCTTTGGGTTCAAGGAAATTTCTTATCTTCTGCATAAATCAAAGATTTATCCTAAATGGTGAATATGTTCACTTCTGTCTCGGGAATAGACTGTAATGTCATCCAGATAAACAACCATGGATTTATTTATCATCCCTCTAAAAATAATGTCCATGGCTCTTTGGAATGTAGCCTTGACATTAATTTAATTGAAAGGCATCTTCTGATATGCATAGGTTCCCCACTTAGTTCTAAAGGTAGTTTTGATTTGATCTAGTTGTGACACCAAGACCCAATTATAACCAGAGAAACCATTTAACATGGAAAACATTTCAACCCCAACTACTTTTGCAAAATCTATTCCATTGGTGGAACATGGTAGTTATTTTTTCCGAAGATTTATTCAAATTATGGAAATCGATGTAAATTCTGATGTCCCCATTCTTTTTCCTAAATGGAACTAAATTAGAAACCCATTGTGAATTTCTAATTGGGAAGATAATTTTAGCCCATAACAATTTGTTTAATTCTTTTTTTTAATTGTTTTTGTTGTACACGCTTAACATCATTTCTAGTGGGAATGACATGTTGGATGATTTTAGTGTCATAGACTTTGAGATCATCATAAGTCCATGCAAATACGTCCTTATATTCCTTGAAGAGTTTTATGAAAGCACTACGCTCTGAAGGGGATCAATTTATTCTCATATTGATGTTTTGGGGGTTTTGTTCAATTCCTAAATTTATTACTTCATATTGCATTGAGGAACTATTAGTTTTACAATTTGTTATCATTTTGAATTTATCTTGCATATAATTTTTTTTTCCAAATTTACTATTTTTTTTGGAATTCCATTGTCTTCATATGACACATTACCTATTAAAACCTCATTTATTTCTTAATCATGTTGATATTCATCAATGACAGAATCCTTGAAGGTTCCCTCTTGTGTAAGGAATTTTATAATCTGATCATCGTCATCGAAGACTCTCCAATTCCTGACATCATCTGGCATTGAGGGCCTAGAAATTAGTTCAACCAAAAAAAATTCAGGGGAGAAATCTGTTGAAGGAATTAATCAAGAAGCTACATTAACAAGCATATCAACTTCAACATTTAGTGCACGAGGCACAAAGATAATATCAAAAGCTTCAAACTTGTTAATCAATTTCATTTCCTCCCATTGGTAGTTTTTAAGGCTATTAGAAACACAATATATCATGTTCTTCACCTGTTTAGTTAAAATTTTTGAATCACCAACTGCTTTTATGAGGCCTTGAATAAGAGCCTCGTACTCTGTTACATTATTGGTACAATCAAATTCTAGTCTACAAGCCATCGAAGTTTTATTTCCCGAAGGATCCTTGAGAATGAAACCACCACTTGTACCTTCATTTGATTTAGAACCATCAAAATACAAAGTCCAACATTATTTTATTTTAACCAAATCAACATTTTCCATTTCTAAACAATGAGTTTCAAGAACCTGAGTGAAATGTATAATTTCGTAATACAACCCTGATTCAAGAAAAGGTGAAGGTTTTGCAGGGAAATTATCGAAGAACGAGTCAATGCAAAAATTTCCCAGTGTAGATTTTGTAAACATGTTGGGTTCATTTGTATCATTAAATCCGTTATAGTATATTTCATGTAATTTTCTCATTCTACCTTTATTTGATTTGGTCAACCATTGAAAGGTAATCCAATATGTGACCAATCAGTCGAAAAATACCCATGCAATTTCTTTGACCAATCCCTGCTTAAAAGTAAATCGTATGCTTCAGGAATGTCAACTACTATGATGTCGATTGTTTGATGAACTTTTGGATTCGAAGATAACATGATAAAAACATTTTTTAAATCTCCTACAACTTTAACATTTGAATTGTCTAATTGTACAATCTGAATAGAAAAATTCTTGGGCTCTATGTCTAACTTCTTGCACATCGAATAAGGCATGGCATTAGATGAAGTCCCTGAATCTACTAGACGGATATGTACATTCTCATTAAAAATATGAAAGGTCAAGAGAAAAATGAGGAGGATGTGAACTAGATTTATTTCCAATTAAAGCAACATTCACATTAGATGAAATATTTTGAGCAAATTTCCCTTTTTCAAAATTTGATTGCAAGGCTTGAATTAACTTATTTTTTTGTTGTGTTAATTTGGTTAATTTGTGAAGAGAAATATTAGCTCTGGTATTTTTCATGTCTTCTATAAGATTGTAATTTAGTGTATTATAAACAACAGTTGGTTTATTATGAGAAGAGACTAGTTTATTTGAAGAGACATATTTTTTTTAAGTGGGAGGAGTAGTTGTGTTTTCAGAAGTGGAAGGAATACCTGTACTTCTAGTTTGAGCAACACAAATTTATTTAGATCTATTTTCTTCTTCTTCTTCATCAGTTATCCCATGAGTAACATCCCACAAGACATTGATTGATGACTCAACATTTTGATCATCCCTTAGCTCATCGTGACTTGTTTGTCCATCTTCATCTCCTTCCATTGTAAAAAAGACTTTAAACATGTTAATAAATGCTAGACAATTTCTTTATGAATGATTAGAATCATGTGCTCAACGATAATGATCTTAAGCAAATTATTCAAGGTGTATTTCTTCAAGGGAAGTGTTTGGATTATTAGGAGGTGGAGGATTTCTCCTAAAAGGAGGTTTCCAAGGTCTCATGTATGATGAACTTTCTCCTGAATTCTTCTTAAGATCTACAATATCATTACTCAATTTCTGAATCATTTTTTGAAGACCATCCATATCGAATGCTTCTTTGTCCTTCTTCTCCTCTGATGTTTTAATTACATTTTGTCTCTTATCCAGTGAAAAACTTATTTTCTCTTCAGATGGGGATTTACTAGCGATACTCATCATTTGTTTCTCCACATCTAGTGTTTCTTCGAATGTTTTAGCTAAAGATATTTTACCGGCTCTTTTAACAAAAATAGCAATGGAATATGGCAAGGCCATAGTATAAAATTCGATAATTACATTATTCGCAGGCATAGAGTCTTCCATAATTTTATTCATTAAATTCATGAATCTTTGAATAAAATATTTAATTTTTCTTTTGGAGCCATTTTGATTCTTGATAGTTCTAATACCAAAGTTGTCAAAGTCTTGTCCTCACCAAACTTTTTCATGAAAGTAGTTTCAAAATCATTCCAGTTTGTGATTGATCCTTGTGGTAATGCAAAATACCACATGGAAGCCTTTCCTTCAAAAGTGTACGGGAACAATCGACATACAAAATTTTCATGTTGCACACCTTTTAGGTTTACTGCTAGCATGAATTTACAACATGATCTTCAGGAGATTCCCTATTATCAGGATCAAATTTGGGTAGGAATTTCTCAGGTTTTTTAGGAAGATCATGAATGTCACTAGAAACTGCAACAACTCCCAGGGTAAGCCACTGTATCCTAGGTACTCCAACCATTATTCTCCATTGGGGTTGTCTTGGAATTACCGAAGGGTCGGGTTTGTCTAGGACTTCTTGGTGGAGAAGGTGGTTGGGGTCCAACATGAGTGTGAGGTGGACTCTATGGTGGAGACAAAGGCTTTCTTGCACCAAGCTATGCTAGAAAATTCATCAAATAATCATCAGGATCTTCAAATCCCCTCAATATATTTGAAATTTGAGCCAAACTATTAGGTCCATAGATGAAAGTTAATTCACCGTATTTTTCATTCTTTGATTGTCTAGTTCTTTCAGGGATTGTAAATTCGACAGGGGCATAACCAATTTCCTTACTATGTGTTATATTTAAAACCCTAGATAACTAAATCTATGGATTGATTACAATGATTTCTTCATAAATGGAAGAATCAACATGCTCAGTTGAGGATGATGACATAGGGTTATATTGGGATTATACCTCTTGTGGAATTTCAATAAATTCAGGTGAATTGGACATTGAACCTTGTTTAAGAGATGAAGACCCACTGGTAGATTTAGGAATCCTCTTAGGGGGTGATTTGGTACGAGATGATTGTAATGGCTTGGCACCACGAGATGATTTACTAGCCATGCATTTGACTCGCTCTCCTTCTAGTCCCAATTTTTGATAGGCATGAAAATTCCCTCTTGCAACAGAGGATAACTACCCGATCACAAGCCCCAATTAGACTCATTTTCATTTGGGATGGTAGTTTCCAACCAAAATGTGGGCTCATTTTTCCACTCAACAAGTTTTCTCTTTGAAAAGAGACTTAATCATTTAATCTCTGATCTAAATGATCCTAGATTTGCATAAAAGAAAGCATAACTATTGATTCTATCTCAATTGAGAGAAAAGTTTAATTATGTGTAGATGGAATGATTGATTCTTCAGATTTCAGAAGGAATTCTTAATCCAAAGAATAATTAAGTACAATAACTATCAGTGCTATAAATAGATGGCAACAATTATATCCACACTTTATAATAATGATAGTTTCAGGATAATTTTAAATCCTCTTTTAAAGCACATAAATGAGAAACAAAAGTCTCATAAACTAACTCCAAAACAATCTTTACTCATCTACAACGTGTCAAGAATAATCATAACATATGGATG
>ML798683.1:113529-235703 GCA_009831015.1 Picea engelmannii | reverse complement strand
AATTGAGTGATCAATGGAAGAGCTTTGAATGGAGTGTTTACATGCTTACAAACCCAAGTAGGTATTTCTACCTTATTAAGGGAACTTTATGATTTGTGAAAATTAGGACAACGAACTTTATTTGATCCATGCTAATATTTATGAAGATCGTATCGAAGCAATAAATCATTATCAGTTGTAGCAACAATGTTTAATTTCCAAAATCATTAGTGAGCCAATATTCACCATTCAATTGTGTGAGGAGGTCAAACTAGGCTCCATTTTGTAAGTTGGTGTCACAGAGATTAGTGTCTAGGTATCAGTGTGCCATCTAGTGTCCAACCTTTTGCATCAAGAAGCACTTCCTTAACTTTTATAAATTCCAAGCAAACATAGAACCATCATAGTGTAGTGATGTTCTCACGAATACCGCTTGGTGCATTCACTTACCATTTTAAAACTTCAAGGGAAACTCAAGGTATTTCTATATCTAGGGGAAAATGAAATCTTGTAGAGGCCATTGTTATGGTATTAATAGCCATTTGTTCAATATTAGACCCTTGTGTTGCCTAAGTTGGTGTGTAGGGCATGCAATAGGAATACTATCATGGCAAAGGTGTTTGGGATGTTAGGTTGGATAGACCTATATTAACATGGTGTTCTAAGCATGAACAAAGAATAATGGCATTATGATAGAAGGAATCCTAAAAAGGTTACCATAATGCATGGATTCATATATGGTGTGGACCAATTGATCCAATGTGAACTTTTCCATATTGATGGGCTTACTTTTTCTTTTGTGCATAAAGAGGTGTAGAAGATTCAAGGCATCTACAAGAAAGTAGTCTTTCGGAGTATGCATGCACCTCTAGAGAAGTGCAACAAACATCAGTCCATATGGACCTTCCTTCATTACCTTTAGAGAACCACACAAGGGGTGTATAATCTTGTATACTTGAAACTCTTGGTCTCTTGCAAGGTGTCGCACGCTTGGTTCATTGAGGCATTGTTATAAATGGTGGTCAATGTCATTGGATTTCATTTTGAATATTTGGCACATGATTAATAATCCTTCAAGGGTACTTATCATCATAGTGTTCCATTATAACACTACATATGCATGGCATTGTGTGGTCATGATCTCAAAGCTAGCATGCTCGACAAGGAAGATTGTTCATTGAGTTACGACAAAGTTACCCCCACACATCTAGGGGTAACTAGAGGAGATATTTCTCGTATGATCCACATTATAGACAATAGTCCTACATTTGACATTCATGGTTCTCCATAGATAGTTTCCCATGGATGCCTCCCACATACTACTCAATGCACTTTCACTCGTGACTATGGTACTTCTCCCGTAGGAGGTAACTTGTTTCAATAATTTGTATTAAGTGTTAATGCCTTATGTACTTTTCATGGAAGTAGTGATCAAGTGGCCAAGTCGGATAATGGATCATGATGCTTGGAATTTATATATTTTGCCTTGTTTCACCTTGGTGGTCATCCCCATCTTCTAGATAAGTTTTGTCACTCTTGGGGAGGATTTTACTACCGAGTGGCTTTGAAGGGTGTAACGTGCCCATATCCTAGTTAATACATAACCTTTTCCATCTTTCCTAACTTCCAATGTCCCTTCTTTTAGGTTGGTTGTCATATCTCACCCATATAAGTTCATGCTTCATAATCCCATGAGAAGGAGTTAAAATGCTCGCGGTTGATTCAAGTTGATATAATAATAAAAAAGAAAAGAAAAAAGTGAGTGCTATACTCAAAATGAAAAGCAAACAAAGAAAAAATAAAAGAAAAGTTAAGAATCGAGAAAGAATAAAAAGCATGAGCTCCACCCCCTCTCTAAGAAGCCATCACCCCAAGTAATATGCAATGAATGCATAGCTAAAAAGGACTTAGCAAATGAAAATCAAAAGCCAAAAATGTTGAATGCATAAAGAAAAAGGCAAATAGGGGTTTGCAAAGACACAATGTTGAGGAAAGGGCAACTCATTGCCTAAGTGCTCCATCATACAAAAGCGCACATGTGGATGAATATATTCCATAACCTCACATGACTATGTGCCACCATCCATGAAGTAAACCCCAAACCATACCATAAATCGTTACACATACTCCTTGATGGGTCTCTTGGGAAATACTCCTCTTCTTGGGTACTGACACATGTAATAGGGGCCAATGATGATCCTCACATATCTAAACTTGACAAATTGTATGGATTTATGAGCTAGTGTGAAGTTTGACGATGATGCTTAATGTGATATACCTAATAGAATTTACATTTGACATGAATCACTTATTATGTTGTATTGGACTTGTGCATGCCTTTGGATTGATGGATACATTTGACCACATGAGGCCCTCCTTGGACAATGTACTCCACATAACTATTCACTTGGATTGAGCCTTGGTCCTTTGGAAGACATTGAGGGGTTGCTTACATGTTTTATGTAGCCCATCCCTTAATTTTAGAGAGGATATTCCACTTAATTTGGAAGACGTTGAGCCTTATGAGGACACCACACCCTTTTTGAGACATCCTAGCACCTTCTTGGAGATGACATGGCACATTTGGAGGGGACGTTCCACATTTTTATGATGATTTAGCACATATCGATGAGATTTCACACCTTTTGGGGATGATATGTCACTTGAGGATGAAACTTTGCATCTCTAGGAGGGAACGTTTCACTTTTTTGATCCCCCTACACATCACTTTGGAG
The DNA here is from genome assembly GCA_009831015.1 of Picea engelmannii. NCBI lineage: Eukaryota > Viridiplantae > Streptophyta > Pinopsida > Pinales > Pinaceae > Picea > Picea engelmannii. The sequence continues at coordinate 232,989 of ML798683.1, read as the reverse complement.
TGAGTTGTCTACTCATTGAGATCATTCATTCCACACATGTGACCTCTAGCATGTATTTATGATGGAATATTTGACATTCGATCATTTTTACTTCACTTTGGGAGCATCATTTGGGGTCTTCTTGACCTATCCACTATTGTATAATGGATATTTTATGTTTTGTATCATTATCTCTAGGGTTTGTAGGATATAAAGGCATTATTCTATGTTCTTGGGGATTTTTCTAGACGAGAAGGGTGCTTGATCTATAATATAAGTAAGAGAATCACTTCTCATTTGTAAACCATTGATAATGGTGGAGAATTATCACTACTTGTCTACTATTCTTCTCTCTTATCTAAATCGCTATGGTTGGCTAGCCAAAGTGACTTCTTGTGAAGAAGGTTTGTGGATGGATTTTACTACTTCGTGGATGCTCATTGCTAGGGTTTTGAAGATTGAAAGATTTATTGAGCAAGTGATCTCATTTTATCTTCTAGATTTTGTTTATGGATGAATGTGTTGATAGGCAGGAAAATTCCCTCCTGCAAGGGATAACTACCTAATCACGAGCCCCAATTAGACTCGTTTTCGTTTGGGATGGTAGTTTCCAACCGAAATGTAGGTTTGGTTTTCCACTCAGCAAGTTTTCTCTTTGAAAAGAGACTTAATCATTTAATCTCTATTCTAAATGATCCTAGATTTGCAGAAAAGAAATCCTAACTACTGATCCTATCTCAATTTAGAGCAAAGTTTAATTATTTGTAGATGGAATGATTAATTCTTCAGATTTTAGAAGTAATTCTTAATCCAAAGAATAATTAATTACAATAATTATCGCTGCTAGAAATAGATGGCAATAGTTATATCCACACTTATATAATAATGATAGTTTCTAGATAATTTTAAATTCTCATTTAAAGCACATAAATGAGAAATAAAAGTCTCATAAACTAACTCCAAAACAATGTTTACTCATCTATAGCATGTTAAGAATAATTATAGCATATGGATGATTTTCCTGATAACTATCAACTTAATGATCGAACTGGAAGATCAAATAAAAGAAGGTATGATAATTGAATAAGCTAATTAGAAGGAATTGTTCAAGCAAATCAATTGTAAATGCAAATATATAGATAACCATTAATCATAAGAATAAACTTTAATGATAATTAATATATCTTCTATTTGAAATGCAATCTTTCAATAAGTTCAAAGACTAAAGAAAAAAATCACATAAGACTTAAGCAATAGAATCTACAAATAATTAACAAGAATGCAATCATTACAATTTTACATTACTCATAGATTAACTCGTCAAAAGACCAGGTCTTCAAAATTTAATTCAAATTGATAAAAATAAGAGTCTAATTCTCTAATTTCCAACCCCTCTTTGCTTTCTCTAATTACAATAAATAGGAATTAAATATCCTAAAATTAAGAATAGTTTCCTCTTTTGTTTCAATTGACTGGTCTAGGTGTCAACTTGATTTTAATAATTGATATCAAGGAGAGATATCTTCCACGCTAGCAACAACTTCTATGTCAATTTTTCCTTCTTGTTCTTGCATGTGAGATTGCCATAAGGTAAAATTATTTAACATTGGTGAAACCAAAGGTGGCTAAGGGATCTCTTCATTTAATTTGCACCAGGAGATCCTTTTGGCAATCTCTTCATATGCCAATTTAAACTTTGATAAGAAATTGTGAATGGATTAGAGCACTTTGCTGGTCGGGTGACAAATTCCCTGACAAAATCCACATTCAAGAAAATTAATTGTGCGATCCCATCTATTGATTAACATCTACAAGGCAATCAGACAAGGGTATCGACTGACCAAGAAACTACACATGGAGAATTTCATAATCTTCTATGATGTCTAGAGCTAGATCCCACAAACCTGAACAACCCTTACTAGTTTCTTTGATCAAATCATGTGTAAATAAGCAATTGATGTGCCAAGAATATAATGAAGCTTGTATTTGTATTTTATCTTCTTAAGTCAGCATGGAGTAATCCTTAGGTAAATTGATGCCTTTTGTTTCCCATGCCTTCAAATTGTCAAATGGCCTTTGAGTTGCTTTATGTTTCTCAAACTGCGCTTGAGATTCTGCAGTAACCCATAGAAGTTGATCATGTTGTCCTTTGATTTCGTACATCTTAGCATAGAATAACTCTTGTAGAGAGGCTAATTTGTCATTTAACTCCACTACTTCTTTCCTCAATGTTTCTAAATTATTTATTTTGATTTTCAACTCATTTAAATGAGCTAATAGAGTATCAACTTGGCTTTCATGGATTTTTCTCATCTCCTTCTTCTCATCAAGAAGAACCACTATTTGTCTGTCATGTTCATATTTGACATCATCTATTTCAGTTCTTAGGTGTCCAATGGTGTTAAGAGATATCATATTTTCTTCTGAAAGATGCTCAATCCGAGCTTGATGCTCTTTTGACGAGATGGTTTCTTGTGAACTCAATTGTTCTTGTAGTTCCAATACATTTTTCTTTTCCTTTCTTAATTGAGCAGAAAATATTCTTACTGACCATTTGTTTGCATCAACGAATGCCCCTCGGGTATCAACAACTTCTATTGCAAACTCTTCTTCATTCAGATGTGCAACATTCCAAAGCTGCACTACTTCCTCTGTTGTTTCCTCATGATGTGCACTCTTTGTTTCCCTTAGTTTTCCTTTTGGTGATGATCTCATCAAAGATGTAAGTGTTCAATGACAAAACAATGTCTTGTATATGCTGAAGACTATCAAAGTCAAAAGATGTGGAAACTAGTCTTCCTAGGATGGAAGTGATTGGAGTAGTAGCAATGGCATGGATGGTTGTAACAATTGTTGATTGAGTATTTTCAGTACATGTATTGGTACTAAAATCTATATTTACCTCGGTAGTTTTAATATGGGCTTATATTGTTGCTTTGTTATGCTCTGCTTCTCATATTGCATTGCCATGTTTATTTGGTTTGCCCACCTACATGTCAGTTGTAGAGATATTTTGATCTTGCTCTATTTCAAATTTAGATTGTTCTTCCTCCTCTTCATCAATAATTATTTGTACATTACCTTGTTTTTCTTTTTTTATCTTCTAAGAAATATTTCTTTCTCTTGAATTGCCAATCGAGGAATTCCTGGATTTTTGGAATGCTTCTCAACTCCTAAATATGTTGAGCCACTTCCTGATAATTTACAACTCTCTGAAAATATTATCAAATGGGTCAATCTCATGATTGTATGCCTTGACATTTATCACCATATTGCAATGTTTCTTGATAATGTCTGTTGGGTCATGTCTTTTGAAATTTCCCTGAGCTAGCCATATTCCGTCCATTTTATCTACTTCTTTCATAGCATGTTTTTCATTCAACAAAGAGAAAATTCCTAATGAAATTGGAAAGGGATGGCCATTGTTTTTTCTAACTCTGACAGAGAGGCAACAATGCCAAAACCAATCGATTGATATTGGAATTTCTATGAGTGCTAATCTATCTAGAACATATCTAGGTAGGAGATGAGGAGCTCCTTCATATCCATAAATACTTATATAATAAAATTCCCCATCAATAAACCAATCACCAATTTCTTTGATAACATCAATAACTTCTCGAGTAAATCTTAGGGCTGGTTGATTTTTCAGAATCAAATGTAAAGGGATCATAAAGTGGTTACGTATTTCATAGAATAAATGCTTACAATTTATTGCCCACATTTTTGAACAATGTATGTGAACAACCTCTTCAAAAGAGAACCAATTCCAAGCCAATAGAGAGAATGGAGTGACTGCACAAAAAACATCTATCAAATATCCCAACATAAAGAACCCTGGACAATACCCTGCGGGTGCTTCCTGTGATTTTTTAACTTCTAGGTTGATATTAGCAGAGAGGATGTGAGCCCAGTTCAAAAATTCTCCTTTGAGAACCTAATGGATAAGGGGAACAAAACTCAGTTTGAATTTAAAAGAATCTTTCTCACCATAAAGGTGACAAACCATGGTAGCTACTAGCACGGGGGATTTCTTCAATCTTGGAACATGATACATCATATCTGTTATAATTTTGAATGTATTGGAGTCATGCCACCACTCCCTTATTAAGTCACCTATTTGAATTTCTTCCCCTTCAACCTATTTTTCAATGAAACTATTGATAAAATTGTCGTCTAAATAGATTGCAGGTCTACTTAATTTATACACGTTGTAAATGTCCTCTGGTCTAAATGACCCAAAAATTTTACGAGAATAATTCACAACAATACAAGTGGAGACATCAGCATGAGAAATAATCCACCACACCATATCATAGTAGGGAAGAACCGTTGGTCTAGCAATCTCACGAAGGTAAGACTTCTTGATGTCAACCAAGTCATCAACATCAAACTCATACTCATCTATAAAGTCACCATCCTCAATGAACTTGTAAATTTTGTTGCACTCCAAACTATTGGTGGCTCCTATCTTGAAATAGGTGTCTGAGAAAAATGTTGAATTGGGGATTTTCTCAATTGCTTCTTCTTCGTCCTTTTATTGTTTTTCCTTTCCTTTCCTAGTCATTTTGTCGTAGAGGATTCATGTAGAAAGCAAACTCAAGGTAAAAAAATTTGAAACACTATAAATAGACTCTATTTTATTAATTTTACTAAGGATACAAACAACAAATACTAACAATAAGAAGAAAAATCGAGAACAATTTTGTGCTTTTAAACTCCCAGACTTATACAATTAAGGTTAATTATCGATTCCAAAGCACTGTATGAATTGTTAATGGAGTGAAAGATAATACTACATGTGAATCTAGAATGTTTAATAGACCTTAACTCATTACCTAATGCTTCAATGAATTCATTTAATTCCCATAACCCACGATGTTAGAGTTATTGAATAGGGAAATGACAATTAATATTTTTGAAAACGTCAAGCAACGTCCATAACCGGGCACCGGGGCATCGGAGATCCCTTTATTTTTATCCTTAAACAAAGAAATGAGACCCGAGGTAGTGTAACTATAATAAACATTTTTTAATTATAGGGCCTTAATCTTGTGATTATATCCCTAACCAGAACACCGGGATTCAGGTTTATTATTTTTAACACAACACACGTGAGGATTCAGGTTTATTTTGAACACCAGGATTCGAAAAAATATGAAAAATAAGTGATTGTACAATATTTACAAGATGTCAAACATGATTTTTAGGAAAAATATTTTTTAAGAATTTAGCCATTCATGGGGAGGTTTTCAACTTCCCTGTTTAATGATTGGAGAATATAGGTTGAAGGGCCAAGTTTATTGGCAATCTGAAATTGTCGCAACCACAAATGTTGAAATTTAGTGTGTTTTCCCTTTTCTTTATGAGATTTGTCCCATTTCAAAACTAGATCACCAATTTGAAAATCCTTTTTGTCAACTGAGTGCTTATCAAACCATCGTTTGATTCTTTTTTGATGTTCATGAAATTTTTCCTTGGTTTTATCACGTTCTTCTTCCAAATTAGTTAATGCATCAATTCTCATTTGCATCTTTGAACATGGTTCTTCTTGGAGAGACTGGGCTAATTATAGAGAAGGAAGAAAGATATTGCGAGCTAGAATAGTTTATTTCCCATAAACAAGGAAATAAGGTGACTTCTTGGGAGTTACTCTATCTGCCTATAATGCATTATAAATTTGTTTATGCTAGTCTCATTGATGTTCATGAACAATTTTCTTAAGGATTTGTATTAAATTTTTATTAGTAGATTATGCTAAACCATTTCCTTGAGGGTAATAATTTGCAGAATATATAATCGTAATCCCCTTTTCTAAAGCAAACTCAGTAAATTTGAGAGAAGAGAAATATGATGCACTATAAAAAAAACAGAGAGTTTAGGACACCAAACCTGGAAATTATGAAATGATTAAGGAAAGAGATCATATGCTCTTCACTAACTTTCTTTAGGGGAATGGCCTTTGTCTAACATGTAAAATAATTTGTTGTAGTCAAAATATCTTTATGAAGTTGTGCATAATTGGGATTGATCTCCCTGATTATATCTAGACCCCATTGTTTAAAGGGACCTTCAACTTCAACCAATTGCAATAGAAACACTTGTTTCTTTTCTCTTCCAACAGTTGTTTGGCATAGTTTGCATTTCCTCGCATATGCATAAGCATCTTTGAATAAGGTGGGCCAATAGTAACCAACCCTGATAATTTTATGAGTAGTTTTTTCTCCACCAAAATGTCCTCCGACTGGTCCATCATGAAGTTGAGTCAAAACATTATATGCATCAGGTTTTTCAAGGCATCTTAGAAAAATGTTATCATAATTTCTTCTAATCAATGCTCCATCAATAATCTTATATTTGGATGATTTTAATTTTAAAAATCTTATTTTCTTAGATTCTAAAGATTCATGAGAGGAACCATGAGTCACATGTTATTTGATATCATTATACAAGAAAATGTGGGTGTTGTTATATATAAAACACCATTGCTTACCTCAAGTTCATTCTCCCAACCACTATGATCACTTACCTGAGAATTTTCTGAATCAACCACTAGCTTACACAAACCTTGTCCTCTTACAATCTTCGTTGGTTTGATTTCAAGGTCATATTCTTGGAGTGTGGTCATCCAAATTTATCTTTTGTCTCCCAAATCCTTTTGAACTAGCAAGTTCCTAATTGAAGGATGAGGTACAATGACCTTTGTATGGGACTTCAAAAGGTATGGGAGAAAATGTTTCATTGCTATAGAAATAACATAAGTTTGTTTATCAATATTAGGATATTTCAATTTTGTTCCTTGTAAACTGGAACTCATGAAAGAAATTGGGATTTCAGAACCTTATGCATTTTTTTGAGTCAACACAGCTACATAAGAGATGTCAGATGCAAAAGTATACAAAATAAAATCTTTCTCGAAATCTAGACTCATCAAAGAAGGATCTTGAACAATTGCTTATTTAATACTTTTGAAAGAGTCTCTTTCTTTTTCATCGCATTTAAATGCAAAGTTATTTTTAATCATATTGTGTAAAGGCTTAACTATTTCGGCATAGCTAGGGAAAAATCTTCTTGTGAAATTAATTTTCCCTAAAAAGGATTGCATGTTTTTTTTATTACGAGGAAAATAAATTTCTGAAATAGCCTTTGTTCTCTCAGGATCCATTATAACAATCCCAAGTTTTGAAACAATGAAACCCAAAAGTTTACCTTCTATTACTGCGAGAATGGTCTTCTTTGGGTTCAAGGAAATTTCTTATCTTCTGCATAAATCAAAGATTTATCCTAAATGGTGAATATGTTCACTTCTGTCTCGGGAATAGACTGTAATGTCATCCAGATAAACAACCATGGATTTATTTATCATCCCTCTAAAAATAATGTCCATGGCTCTTTGGAATGTAGCCTTGACATTAATTTAATTGAAAGGCATCTTCTGATATGCATAGGTTCCCCACTTAGTTCTAAAGGTAGTTTTGATTTGATCTAGTTGTGACACCAAGACCCAATTATAACCAGAGAAACCATTTAACATGGAAAACATTTCAACCCCAACTACTTTTGCAAAATCTATTCCATTGGTGGAACATGGTAGTTATTTTTTCCGAAGATTTATTCAAATTATGGAAATCGATGTAAATTCTGATGTCCCCATTCTTTTTCCTAAATGGAACTAAATTAGAAACCCATTGTGAATTTCTAATTGGGAAGATAATTTTAGCCCATAACAATTTGTTTAATTCTTTTTTTTAATTGTTTTTGTTGTACACGCTTAACATCATTTCTAGTGGGAATGACATGTTGGATGATTTTAGTGTCATAGACTTTGAGATCATCATAAGTCCATGCAAATACGTCCTTATATTCCTTGAAGAGTTTTATGAAAGCACTACGCTCTGAAGGGGATCAATTTATTCTCATATTGATGTTTTGGGGGTTTTGTTCAATTCCTAAATTTATTACTTCATATTGCATTGAGGAACTATTAGTTTTACAATTTGTTATCATTTTGAATTTATCTTGCATATAATTTTTTTTTCCAAATTTACTATTTTTTTTGGAATTCCATTGTCTTCATATGACACATTACCTATTAAAACCTCATTTATTTCTTAATCATGTTGATATTCATCAATGACAGAATCCTTGAAGGTTCCCTCTTGTGTAAGGAATTTTATAATCTGATCATCGTCATCGAAGACTCTCCAATTCCTGACATCATCTGGCATTGAGGGCCTAGAAATTAGTTCAACCAAAAAAAATTCAGGGGAGAAATCTGTTGAAGGAATTAATCAAGAAGCTACATTAACAAGCATATCAACTTCAACATTTAGTGCACGAGGCACAAAGATAATATCAAAAGCTTCAAACTTGTTAATCAATTTCATTTCCTCCCATTGGTAGTTTTTAAGGCTATTAGAAACACAATATATCATGTTCTTCACCTGTTTAGTTAAAATTTTTGAATCACCAACTGCTTTTATGAGGCCTTGAATAAGAGCCTCGTACTCTGTTACATTATTGGTACAATCAAATTCTAGTCTACAAGCCATCGAAGTTTTATTTCCCGAAGGATCCTTGAGAATGAAACCACCACTTGTACCTTCATTTGATTTAGAACCATCAAAATACAAAGTCCAACATTATTTTATTTTAACCAAATCAACATTTTCCATTTCTAAACAATGAGTTTCAAGAACCTGAGTGAAATGTATAATTTCGTAATACAACCCTGATTCAAGAAAAGGTGAAGGTTTTGCAGGGAAATTATCGAAGAACGAGTCAATGCAAAAATTTCCCAGTGTAGATTTTGTAAACATGTTGGGTTCATTTGTATCATTAAATCCGTTATAGTATATTTCATGTAATTTTCTCATTCTACCTTTATTTGATTTGGTCAACCATTGAAAGGTAATCCAATATGTGACCAATCAGTCGAAAAATACCCATGCAATTTCTTTGACCAATCCCTGCTTAAAAGTAAATCGTATGCTTCAGGAATGTCAACTACTATGATGTCGATTGTTTGATGAACTTTTGGATTCGAAGATAACATGATAAAAACATTTTTTAAATCTCCTACAACTTTAACATTTGAATTGTCTAATTGTACAATCTGAATAGAAAAATTCTTGGGCTCTATGTCTAACTTCTTGCACATCGAATAAGGCATGGCATTAGATGAAGTCCCTGAATCTACTAGACGGATATGTACATTCTCATTAAAAATATGAAAGGTCAAGAGAAAAATGAGGAGGATGTGAACTAGATTTATTTCCAATTAAAGCAACATTCACATTAGATGAAATATTTTGAGCAAATTTCCCTTTTTCAAAATTTGATTGCAAGGCTTGAATTAACTTATTTTTTTGTTGTGTTAATTTGGTTAATTTGTGAAGAGAAATATTAGCTCTGGTATTTTTCATGTCTTCTATAAGATTGTAATTTAGTGTATTATAAACAACAGTTGGTTTATTATGAGAAGAGACTAGTTTATTTGAAGAGACATATTTTTTTTAAGTGGGAGGAGTAGTTGTGTTTTCAGAAGTGGAAGGAATACCTGTACTTCTAGTTTGAGCAACACAAATTTATTTAGATCTATTTTCTTCTTCTTCTTCATCAGTTATCCCATGAGTAACATCCCACAAGACATTGATTGATGACTCAACATTTTGATCATCCCTTAGCTCATCGTGACTTGTTTGTCCATCTTCATCTCCTTCCATTGTAAAAAAGACTTTAAACATGTTAATAAATGCTAGACAATTTCTTTATGAATGATTAGAATCATGTGCTCAACGATAATGATCTTAAGCAAATTATTCAAGGTGTATTTCTTCAAGGGAAGTGTTTGGATTATTAGGAGGTGGAGGATTTCTCCTAAAAGGAGGTTTCCAAGGTCTCATGTATGATGAACTTTCTCCTGAATTCTTCTTAAGATCTACAATATCATTACTCAATTTCTGAATCATTTTTTGAAGACCATCCATATCGAATGCTTCTTTGTCCTTCTTCTCCTCTGATGTTTTAATTACATTTTGTCTCTTATCCAGTGAAAAACTTATTTTCTCTTCAGATGGGGATTTACTAGCGATACTCATCATTTGTTTCTCCACATCTAGTGTTTCTTCGAATGTTTTAGCTAAAGATATTTTACCGGCTCTTTTAACAAAAATAGCAATGGAATATGGCAAGGCCATAGTATAAAATTCGATAATTACATTATTCGCAGGCATAGAGTCTTCCATAATTTTATTCATTAAATTCATGAATCTTTGAATAAAATATTTAATTTTTCTTTTGGAGCCATTTTGATTCTTGATAGTTCTAATACCAAAGTTGTCAAAGTCTTGTCCTCACCAAACTTTTTCATGAAAGTAGTTTCAAAATCATTCCAGTTTGTGATTGATCCTTGTGGTAATGCAAAATACCACATGGAAGCCTTTCCTTCAAAAGTGTACGGGAACAATCGACATACAAAATTTTCATGTTGCACACCTTTTAGGTTTACTGCTAGCATGAATTTACAACATGATCTTCAGGAGATTCCCTATTATCAGGATCAAATTTGGGTAGGAATTTCTCAGGTTTTTTAGGAAGATCATGAATGTCACTAGAAACTGCAACAACTCCCAGGGTAAGCCACTGTATCCTAGGTACTCCAACCATTATTCTCCATTGGGGTTGTCTTGGAATTACCGAAGGGTCGGGTTTGTCTAGGACTTCTTGGTGGAGAAGGTGGTTGGGGTCCAACATGAGTGTGAGGTGGACTCTATGGTGGAGACAAAGGCTTTCTTGCACCAAGCTATGCTAGAAAATTCATCAAATAATCATCAGGATCTTCAAATCCCCTCAATATATTTGAAATTTGAGCCAAACTATTAGGTCCATAGATGAAAGTTAATTCACCGTATTTTTCATTCTTTGATTGTCTAGTTCTTTCAGGGATTGTAAATTCGACAGGGGCATAACCAATTTCCTTACTATGTGTTATATTTAAAACCCTAGATAACTAAATCTATGGATTGATTACAATGATTTCTTCATAAATGGAAGAATCAACATGCTCAGTTGAGGATGATGACATAGGGTTATATTGGGATTATACCTCTTGTGGAATTTCAATAAATTCAGGTGAATTGGACATTGAACCTTGTTTAAGAGATGAAGACCCACTGGTAGATTTAGGAATCCTCTTAGGGGGTGATTTGGTACGAGATGATTGTAATGGCTTGGCACCACGAGATGATTTACTAGCCATGCATTTGACTCGCTCTCCTTCTAGTCCCAATTTTTGATAGGCATGAAAATTCCCTCTTGCAACAGAGGATAACTACCCGATCACAAGCCCCAATTAGACTCATTTTCATTTGGGATGGTAGTTTCCAACCAAAATGTGGGCTCATTTTTCCACTCAACAAGTTTTCTCTTTGAAAAGAGACTTAATCATTTAATCTCTGATCTAAATGATCCTAGATTTGCATAAAAGAAAGCATAACTATTGATTCTATCTCAATTGAGAGAAAAGTTTAATTATGTGTAGATGGAATGATTGATTCTTCAGATTTCAGAAGGAATTCTTAATCCAAAGAATAATTAAGTACAATAACTATCAGTGCTATAAATAGATGGCAACAATTATATCCACACTTTATAATAATGATAGTTTCAGGATAATTTTAAATCCTCTTTTAAAGCACATAAATGAGAAACAAAAGTCTCATAAACTAACTCCAAAACAATCTTTACTCATCTACAACGTGTCAAGAATAATCATAACATATGGATGGTTTTCTTGATAACTATCAATTTAATAATCGAACTGGAACATCAAATAAAAGAAGCTATGATAATTGAATAAGATTTTTAGAAGGAATTCTTCAAGCAAATCAATTGTAAATGAAAATATACACATCACCATTAATCATAAGAATATCTTTAATGATAATTAGTTTATCTTATATTTGAAATACAATCTTTTGATAAGTTCAAAGACTAAGGAAAAAATTCACATAAGACTTAAAGCAATAGAATCTGCAAATAATAAACAAGAATGCAATCATTGCAATTTCACATTACTCATAGATGAACTCGTCAAAAGACCGGGTCTTCAAAATTTAATTCAAATTAATAAAAATAAGTATGATTCTCCAATTTCCAACCCCTCTTTGCTTTCTCTAATTACAATAAATAGGAGTTATAGATCCTAATTTCCTCTTTTGCTTCAACCGACTTGCCCAGGTGTAAACTTGATTTTAATAATTGATACCAAGGAGAGATATCTTCCATGCTAGAAACAACTTCTTTATTGAATTTTCCTTCTTGTTCTTGCACATGAGATTGCCATAAGGTAAATTTATTTAACATTTGTGAAACCAAAGGTGGCTAAGGGATCTTTTCATTTAATTTTCACCGGTAGATCCTTTTGGCAATCTCTTCATATCCCGATTTAAACTTTGATAATAAATTGTTAATCGATTTAGAGCACTATGTTGGTTGGGTGACAAATTCCCTGATAACATCCACATTCCCGAAACTTAATTGTGAGATCCCATCTATTTGTGAGATTATCTATTGATTCACATCTTCAAGGAAATCAGACAGGGGTACTGACTGACCAAGAAACTACACATGGGGTATTTCATAATCTTCAATGATGTCTAGAGCTAGATCCCACAAATCTAAACAACTCTTGCTAGTTTCTTTGATCAAATCATGTGTAAATAAGAAATTGATATGCCAAGAATCTAGTGAAGCTTGTATTTGTATTTTCTCTTCTTTAGTTTGTGTGGAGTAATCCTTAGTTAAGTCGATGCCTTTTGTTTCCCATGCCTTCAAATTGTCAAATGACCTTTGAGCTTCTTTTTGTTTCTCAAACCGTGCTTGAGAATTTGTGGTAAACTGTAGCAGTTGATCATGTTATCCTTTGATTTCGTATAGCTTAGCATAGAATAACTCTTGCATGGAGGCTAATTTGTCATTTAACTCCACTGCTTCTTTCCTCGATGTTGTTGAATTCTTTATTTTGATTTTCAAGTCATTTAATTGAGCTACTAGAGTATCAACTTGGTTTTCATGGATTTTTCTCATGTCCTTCTTCTCATCAAGAAGAACAACTATTTTTATGTCATGTTCAAATTTGACATCATCTATTTCAGTTCTTATTTTACCAATGGCATTAAGAGATGTTATCGCACAATTTGTAGTTTTGGAAAAGACCAAACCAACCCAAGCAAAGAGTGTAGTACACAATTGGGGAGACCTATCACTGTCACCTCAATATATATCCTTCTCATTTTAGTGATGGACAAGTCCACCACAAGGGAGGCTTCCCAGGTGACCCTAGGGGGAATGCAAGGGAGAATCCAAGGAAAAGAATGAAACACCATTATAGGTCACAACAAAGGGTTCTAGGAGCTTGATGGAGCTTGAGTATCGGTCAAGTAAAAGTTTCCAATGGAGAGTACTTGCAAAACCATTGTTAGACAACCAAAACCAAGACAATGCATGACAAAAATAAGCCCTAGAACAAGAGGGAAACAACAAGTTATGATTGTTTTCCCAAAATTGGATCAGTAACAATTATATATCAACACTGGGAATGTTATAATAGATGAAAATTAAACCATCAAAATCAAGTATATGATATTGAAAATAAAGCTTGTAACTAGTACACAATGTTCCAATGTTTAAACCAAGACTTTGATGACAAATGAGGGATGTTAATGAGTGTTATCAACAGGTTTTTGTGACATCCCTATGTCTGTAGAATAATTTTTCTACAACAACAATATTTAACCACTAAAATCAACAAATAAATGGCTCAAATTGAAGTTCTAAACAAGCACTTTCAATTCCAATAGTTAAACAATGATTTCCACAGTTAAACCATGAATGAAGCAACAGATAGAAATGGAATATAGCATCCACAATGGATGTAGCTAATAGTTAATAAAAACATCACAATCACTTAGTCAATCAATATTCCCTTGGAGGACAAGAGAGCCAGCAACATGTAAAATTTAAATCCAACTTGAACAATTCCAAAACCTCAACTTTCATGTTTACCAATGCAATAATTAACAATCTATAATGAAAAGTACTAGTGCCTTGTTATTGGGTGAATGGAGTCTCTTAATTGGAAAGCAAGTTAGACAAAGAGGAAGAAGAGATCCTTTTTGAGAGTTAAACCCTTATAAAACCCAACAACATTTCTTCCATGTTGTCTAGCTTAAAATCCAAGATGAACTAGGGTTTGAAGTTTCTCTAGGGATGTAAACCCTCTTAATTCCTGGAGAAATAAACCCTAGCTAAGCCTTGAAACAAGGGTGTAAATCCCCTTACTTCTTGTTACAAGCCTTATAGCACTTCAATAACAAAAAAAAATAAACCTTGGTGGAGGGTGTAATCCCTTTTACTCCTCCTAGGGTTTAAGATATATTTCTTGAATTTAACAAGCAAAATGACAATAAATTGCATAAATATTCACCAAAAGCTAAGAGATAGCATGCAAGAACCCCTTACTACCAAGATATCATCCACAAATTGCCAATGAAATACCACCAAGACAAGTCGTTAGCCTTTAAAACTCCAAATAAAAAGTATTTCATCCATTGCACAAGAGAGAAAGAGATAACGAATTTTCCAAAGAGGCCGAAATTTCAGTCCAAGAGAAAATGCTCAAGTGATGAGTTATGATCAAATGAAAATGACTTGCCTCATATTTATATGAGGAAAACCCAAGTCATAGTTTGTCCACTTAACAATTAAAACCATAATTTTGTTAAGGTTTAAGCTATTATTAGGTTTCTTTTCAATTTACTAGATAAACATAGCACATATATGATCACTGAGAGAAACACAATCACAAGATAGACATCATTTATCCCGGGAAACCCTCATGGGCAAGAAAACCCAGCAAAAACTTCCTTAATATAGATAGCCAATACAATGCCAAGACAATAAACCAAAACACTAGAGAATATCCAACATTGAGCAATGCGCCTCTCTCTTCCTTCTTCTCCCAACTACATCTACCAAACTTGCGCATTGGATGAGCGAATGAGTGAGTGAGATAATGAGGCTCTGGCTTCCTTTATTTATACAAACTGGCAGGTACTAGAAAGGTGTCTCTTCATTGGGTAGGGCCAACTTGTCTTCTTTAGTGGTTAAAACCACTTTAATTATCCTGGGGGGCGACTTCTTAATTTGCACAATATATTTAGGGTTTGACCAATCCAAAAAAGGGGATTTGGTCAATTACAATGCCCAACATGATCAATTCACAAAAGGGGATTGATCTAATGAATAATAACTCAATAATAAACATAATACTCTTTGAAGTTGCAATATTTCAACACTCCCCCTTAATAAGAAGGGTATTCTACAACATCATTAGGAGAGAGAGAGAGGGAAACAATATCAACAACATCTGGAACACTGAATGACATATCTATAAATCATCCGAAGTTTTTCTCATCATCAATATCATCATCCACAGTAGGGAGCTGGAATGGCATCATCATCATCTGCATCAACATGGATCAGGATAATGCTAATACATCATCATCAACAACAAAAGCACAAGGTTGATACAACATCAACAACAACAACATCACAACACGAAGGCTGGAGCATCATCAACATCGACACTAGGCTGGAAATCTTCAGCACAAAGTTGGCATCTCAAAAACATAAACACGAAGCTGGAAATATTCATCACAAAGTTGGAATCTCAACAACATCAACACAAAGTTGGAAATCTTCAGCACAAGGCTGGCATCACAACAACATCATCATGAAGCTGGAAATATTCAGCACGAGGCTGGCATCACAACAACATCAACATGAAGCTGGAAAAATTTAGCATGAGGTTGGCATCAACACTACTCCCCCTTTCTAGGGAGGTCCTTTCAGACTACACTAAGATTATCTCGAAAGTGCTCAAACTATACACGAAACAGAGGCTTGGTCAACACATTTGCAACCAGTTAATCTATGCTAACATACTGGAGCTTTATGGCTCCTCTTTTCACCATATCACGAATGTAATGATATCGGATTTCTATGTGTTTTGACTTGTCATGGAAAACAATGTTCTCTGTCATCTTTATACAACTCTGGTTATCACATATAATCACGGTTGCTTCCATCTCCAGACTGAATAGACCTGTCAACAACTTCTGAAGCCATATGGATTCACAACTGGTGGAACATGCAACAATGTATTTTGCTTCTATCGTGTTGAGAGCATTACTTGATTGCTTCCTACTCTTCCATGAAATCATGGTTGACCCCAGACTGAAGCAACATCCTGAAGTGCTCTTTTTTTCAGAGACACTTCCAGCCCAATCTGAATCAGTATAACCACTCAGTCTGGAGTCATGATCTCCATTATAACTGAGACCAAAATATAATGTACCCTTAAGGTACCTCATCACATGTTTTGCAGCAACCAGGTCAACACGCCTGGGCTCTACCAGAAATTAACTCAAGGTGTTCCCCTAAATTGATTCAAGAATCTACAATGATTCTTTTGGCCCTAACTGTGTCCTTTTGGTGTTTTTCTTTAGCTGCAGCATCGGTAGGTTCTGGTACATCTTATTTAATGAATCTTGCTAGGTCATTCACTTCAAGAATGAGTGAAATCCTATACTTCCAGGAACATAAGTTTTCCACACCTTCTAGCTTGTCAACAAGCTTAGTGCTTGTAGACATCTTTACCTGGAGCTAGGAAAATGACCAAAAATTGAAAATGCTCATAATTTAATTTTGAACTTACCATGAGGTGCACTTAGCTGAGGCGAGTAGCCTGGTGCAATTAGATTTCAGAAAATCCAAAATTTTCCCCTTCAAACTTAACCAGCATAATTATGGACTGGTACTTCTGGTACTAGTTCTGATTTCCTAGTTTTTCGGTACTTCTGATTTTTTGGTACCAGTGAAAACTATGCTTTCACTTTTCGAGATTTCTATCCATTTAAAAAGTACGCTGAGGCTACCAAAGAGTTTGCTAGGCTAGGGCGCACTTCCTTGATGAGTTTTAGGCTGAAATTCCTCTTCAATAGAAAACCCTAATTTTCTTGTACGACAACAATGACGTTTTTGCTTATCTAGTGAAAGATGATCTCTTCAGCTTAGCTCTGAAACCATGTTAAGGTTTAAGTTATTATTAGGTTTCTTTTCAATTTACTAGATAACCATAGCATAGATAAGATCACTGAGAGAAACAAAATCACAAGATACACAACATTTATCCTAGGAAACCCTCATGGGGGAGAAAACCTAGCAAAAACTTCATTAATATAGATAGTCAATACAATGCCAATACAATAAACCAAAACACTAGAGAATATCCAACACTGAGAAATGTGCCTCTCTCTTCCTTCTTCTCCCAACTGCAACCACCAAACTTGCACACTGGATGAGTGAATGGGTGAGTGAGATAATGAGGCTAGAGCTTCCTTTATTTATACAATTTGGTAGGTGCTGGAAAGGTGTCTCTTCACTGGGCAGGGCCGACTTGTCTTCTTTAGTGGTTAAAACCACTTTAATTAGCCTAGGGGACGACTTCTTAATTTGCACAATATATTTAGGGTTTGACCAATCCACAAAAGGGGATTTGGTCAATTACAATGCATGACATGATCAATCCACAAAAGGGGATTGATCTAATGAGTAATAACTCAATAATAAATAGAATACTCTTTGCAGTTACAATATTTTAACAAATTTTAGGCTAAAAACTAAGTTACTATGCTTAATTAGCAAATCGTTTTGTCTTTTTTCCCACATAGGCTACAAAATGACCAAAAATAACAAAATGATGGGACATAATCCCAAAAAGGTATTCTCCAAGGTGGTATGTGCAAAGTCAAACCTCCAAAGGCTAGAACGTCAAGCTAGGAAGGTGCCATGTCATCCCCATATCAAGCAAGAATGTGGAGATTCAAGCCCACAACACCACCAAGTGCACTAAAATGACCCAACATCCTCCTAAATGTGTGACATCAAGCTCTCCAAGAGGGACATTAGGGCATAGGAAAGTGATGTCACCCTCTCTTCATGGTTCCCAGTATTCATCATGTGGTATGGACGTCTCTCAAGGTGAAACGTTCATCATCTCAGGCCTCCAATGATTGGAGCACAACATCCATCCAATGGGATTTCAAGCCCCTATGAAGGTCCAAGTGACTTAGTCCCTTCATGAATGTCTTCCACTGGGAAAGGTCCCACAAAGACAAGAAAATACACCCTCCAAGGGACCACAATTCACATGTATCATGTCAAGTAAACCACATTTAATAAAAGAAACAACCAAACATGTGCATTAAATCCCCCCTGAAATAAACAAATGCTCAAATACCTTATAAAATTTGCCAAATTTAGATATGGGAGGGTTGTCATCGTGCCCTATTGGATATGCCAATTCCCATGTCAAGGAATGTTTCCCAAGAAGACCCTCTCTATGCCATGTAGTGAATATGAGGTGGATGGGGGTAATAATTTTGGGCATGGGGTTCCTAACATATCAAGAGCTCATATTGTCTCATTTATGGGTGCCTTTGTGGAGGGTGTGTTGCATCCCTTTGTTTATAATGCAACATTTTTCCAAGCCCTTTATTTGTCTTTCTTTTTTTATGGTTCGAACATTGAGTGGTATGTGCAAGGAAATAAAATGAGCACCGCAATGCCACTTGAAGTTTGAAAACATGAGTGCCATATGCAATAGAAATTAAAGGACATCGCAATGCATTCCCCCATCAAGTGCGACATTTTATTATTAAAGGTTCTTCATTTTTTATGGAGAAGCATTTCATTTCTCTCAAGACCTTAGGGCGAGCATCTAGAAGGATAGGTTATGGCTTTTGAATTTTACAGTGCTAGCTACAACACCTATGGGCCTTGATCCCCTTTTTCCCATGAAATGAGGTGTAACCCTTCTTGGGGTCAATGAACCCCAAAACCCAAAAGATGAGGAAACAAAGGGGAAGAGGTGTGGAAGGTGGTAATTATGAGCGAGAATGGTACAATGACCCTTCAAGGAGACCCCCCAATAGCAACCCTTTTCCCGAGGGTGACCTACTTACTAGGAAACCATGTCAAAATAAGGTAAAAGGTATAATTTCCAAGAAAACATTCCATAATAAAAAAGGACCCTTTGCAACATGTTCAAATGGTTCAATTATTAAAGTGACACTTGCCATGAGATTAGACTTGTTACCTCATTAAGCAAGACATGTTGTGCCTTGTGGACCAAGATAGTGTGGCATACACTGCTATGTTGTTGATGATGAATGGTGTTGTGTGGTGGAGAGCTAGGGGATATGTCTGCTCAATGTGGGCTCAACTAATCATCTATCTCTTGACACTACAAATATGTTACCTGCAAGCCTCAAGACATCATCTCCTTAGTTACCCCTAGTCTGGGGGGTTAACATTTGGCTCCTACATGGGGACATGTGCTTGTCATAGAGCGCATGAGAACCTTTTATACAGACCTATATCAAGTGGTTTCAAAAGGTCATCATCATCCATATTTTAGTGATTAAGTCATCCAGTCATCCACCTCAACCATGCAAGTCAAGAAATAGACTTGAATGCATCCGCCAACAGGAAAAAACATCTCCTGGTACGACCCATGCCTACACACTCAAACAAAAAATTAGAGCATCGAAGGGTGGCTAACTCACCCTTTATTCATATAAGCAAAGCTTCAAAATTTCAAAATTACAACTATTCCTTTAAAAGAAAATTTTACATTTTTCAAAAATTTCTAACTAAAATGTAATGATTCAAGCAAATGCATCGGGAAAACTATGCATAAATGCATGAGAAGCGACATGTAAAGCAAAGCATAAAAGCGAATGCAACTATACTATGATGAACATACAAATGCAATGAAGGAAATAAAATGTAACTATACTACGATGAACATACAAATGCAATGCAGGAAAGAAAGTGACCAACCTACTTACCTAGGGCCCGAGGCCCATAAAATTCAAACCCTAAATATGTCAGGTGAAATCGTATAGACAATGCAACCAATCAATCATTTGATCAAGGTGTCTCCCCCAATTCTTAATCATGTAATACAACAAAGATAAGTTAGGCACATAATATTCATGAGCATAAATGAGCATGTGATCAATCATAGAAATCAACTCATGGAGGTGGGTGGGAGGGAGACAATCCTGTTGGAAAGAATAGCCACAAGCTCGATCCACCCATTGTTGAAAAGGGCTACCACATATAAATGATGGCTCATATTCTTCCTCATTAACATGATCATTTCTTCCTGAGGACTGAGAGGGAATGAAATATCATAAGAAAATTGCACGACTACCCAAAGAAAATTGAAGGTAAGGGACAACCTCATGTCTAGAGAAAGAAACCTTCTTGCCACTCAGAAAATAATGCTCCTTCACATGCACATCCTTGCAAAACACCCAAAGATGAAAACAATATTGTTTAGTAGTGCGAGTCTCTGTAAAAAACCCTAAGACGAAAACACTGCTGCTTAGTAGTGTGAGTCTTTGATTGTTTCACGACCTCATGTTCATCAAAATTTGAGCGCGAAGATGGTTGAGAATTTTCATCAAATGATTGTTCTAAGTGTACTGCAACTAGTCATCCATGGGTGGATGATATATCTCTACACTCATATCATCATCGAGTTGCAGAATATCTGGATCATCTAAGCATGAAGACCAATCCTCTGAAGGTGACAACTCATCATTCTTCATTTCAAATCTACCCTCAATGTTGTAAACATGATCCTTATCACAAATGAAATAACCCATGTCTCATCTATACCTCCCAATATGTATGAAATCATCAATGTGTTGATCAACCATCTCAGAGAGGTCCTCCACAAAATCATCTGTATCATTGGGACTATTCACTTTTTCACCTTCACCTGCAGGAGGAAAGCAAGGTTGGAAAACTTCATCTTCATCAAGCAGGAGAACATATACATATGTCTCATTTGTGTTCTCAACATGTTGTACTTCACTAGAAACTTCTTCTTCTTGGAACCTTTCTTCATGGACACGTTCTTCAAGCAATTCTTCATGATGATCCACAATCAGATCCAATGAAAGTTTTTCTTTCCAAAAAGCATCCTCAAGCTCTTGGATAATATCTTCAAGTCGTTGGGATTTCGGTCCACAATGCTTGAGAAATTCTCAGATGAAGATGGTCGTAGAGTCTAATCCCTTTGGGATGTAAGTATGCTTGATCAGATTCCTTTGTTTCTTATCTAAATATAGCAAGAACAATTGCGTCAGAACATCATCCTCGGTTATGTCATGCAAACCAATATATTTGGTAAACTTGACAACATGTGTAACAACCGAACATGGATCACCATCAAATTTTGGGATATCATCCCACCTTTCTAACATGCATTCATCATATACTTCCAAGATACACCAATGGATTCACCAGATGAACTCTTAGAAAGGCTCATAAAAAATTACAAGGGAACTTCCCTCAAATGGAGTCGTCAAGAAAGCTAGAGGTAAAGGACTTGGGATATACTTTCCAAGTGTCATTATGGATCAGAAAGGATTCAAAATCCTCCTTGGCAACAACACCAAAAATGTTATTGCACAATTTGTAGTTTCGGAAAATCCCAACCCAAGCAACAAGTGTGAGACACAACTAGGGACACCTATCACTGTCACCTCAATAGATATCCCCCTCATTTTAGTGATGGAAAAGTCCACCACAAGGGAGGCTTCCCGAGTGACCCTAGGGGGAATGCAAGGGAGATGCCAAGGAGACTAATGAAACACCCTTGTAGGTCACAATGAGAGTTTCTAGTATCTTGATGGAGATTGAGTATCGATCAAGTAAAATTTGTCAATGGAGAGTATCTGCAAAACCAATGTTAGACAACCAAAACCAAGACAATGTATTATGAAAATAATCCCTAGAACAAGAGGGAAACAACAAGTTATGCTTGTTGTCCCGAAATTGCAGTAGTAACAGTTATATATTAGCAGTGGAAATGTTATAACACCTGCAAATTAAACCATCAAAATCAAGTATATGATATTGGAAATAAAGCTTGTAACTAGTACACAATGTTCCAATGTTTAGAGCAAGACTTTGATGACAAATGAGGGTTGTTAATGAGTGTTATCAACAATTTTTTGTGATATTCGTATTTATGTAGCATACTTTTTCTACAACAACAATATTTAACCACTGAAATCAACACATAAATGGCTCAAATTGAAGCTCTAGACAAGCACTTTCGGTTCCTATAGTTAAACAATGATTTCCACGATTAAATTATGAGTGAGGCAAGAGATAACAATGGAATATAGTATCCCTAATGGTCGTAGCTAATAGTTAATAACAAAAACACAATCACTTATACAATAAAGATGCTCTTGGAGGATAAGAGAGTCAACAACATGTAAAATTTAAATCCAACTTGAACAATTCCAAAAGCTCAACTTTCACGTTTACCAATGTAATAATTAACAATCTCCAATGCAAAATACTAGTGCCTTGTTATTGGGTGAATAGAGTCTCTTCCTTGGAAATAAAGTTAGACAAAGAGGAAGAAGAGATCCTTGTTGAGAGTTAAACCCTTATAAAACCCAATGACACTCCTTCCAAGTCGTCTAGCTTAAAATCCAAGATGAACTAGGGTTTGAAGTTTCTCTAGGGGTGTAAACCCTCTTACTTCCTAGAGAAATAAACCTTAGCTAAGCCTTGCGACAGGTGTGTAAATCCTCTTCTTGTTTCAAGCCTTATAACACTTCAATAACAAAAATAAATAAACCTTGGTGGAGGGTGTAAGCCCTTTTACTCCTCCTAGGGTTTAAGATATATTTCTTTAATTTAACAATTAAAATGACAATAAATTGCATAAATACTCACCAAAACCCAAGAGCAAGAACCCCTTATTACCAAGATATCATCAACAAATTGCCAAGGAAATACCACCAAGAGAATTCACTAGCCTTTAAGACTCCAAATAACAATTATTTCGTCCATTGCACAAGAGAGAAAGAGATAGTGAATTGTCTAAAGAGGTTGAAATTTCAGTCCAAGAGCAAATGCTCAAGTAAGGCACTAGGTGGATTTTCTAAGGTTTGTTTTGAACAACCCTAGATATCTACTTACATCTCTTCAAGGGAGTCCTTAATTGACCCATATGCCCAAAAAATATAATAGGCACTAGTCTTTCTCCCTTTAGTCAATCATAAAACCTAAAATTGAACTTAATTTTAATATTTTAGGGTAAATCTAGGGTTTATAACAACAATACATTCATTTTTAGTCATAAAAGACTTGGATGTTTTGGTATTTATGCATACTTTTGACTTGGAAAATCATTCTAAAGCCCTAAAGTTTATTGTTGATTTTATTTATAGCCCAATTAGGACTATACATCTAAGGTTTCTTGGTTGTTCTATGCATTTATTATTTCATAATTGGTTAGTTATCTAAAACCTAATCTATTCATCTTTAAATCCCTATTTTCACTTGCTAATTACTTGTTTCAAGGACTGGAATTATTGCTATTGTCATAACTTGTTCTAAGGGTGTAATTTATCATATTTTATACAACGTTTACAACAACTATTAGTATTTTCTTTATTTGTAGTGTTTAGGGATCTTATTGCATCAAATATTTATTTGACAAGCTTTCTAAATAATAATAAATCCACATCCATTCAAACCCTAGAAAATACCTTGAATAAACCACCTTCTTCTCACCTTGTTTGATATTTCTTATTGGTGGTATTTTGAGTAAACACTTTGGAGGCCTTAGATTTGATTGTCTCTTGCCTTAAGAGTCCTAATCCCTACCAGGGAAGCCTCCCTTGCGTTGGATACATCCTTCACTAAAAAGAGGGAAGTTGTTTCTAAGATGACAGTGGAAACACTTTCGATGTTCCATTAGTCTTGGCACCTTGTGAAGGTTTTGCACTAAGGTGCTAAATTTTGTGGTATCATGCAACAAGGACATTAGTGAGAATGTTGGTTTCTATGATTATGCTGTGAGAGTAAAGGAAATAACAAATAGAGATAGATGCAGAGAGGGATCCTCTCCATCAAAGTGAGTTTGAGGATTCAACAATGGGGATTGGGGAGTTTGAAGCACAAATGTGACACAATGGAGCTCTAGTGTGGTCACATCTAAGTGAGAATTGGAGTGAGTGCGACAGGGATTGAATAAATAGGAGGGGGAGTCACCCGATGAACTTTATGAGAGGTGTAGAGGAGTGGATCCAAGGAATATTGAATGAAAGGGATTTTGGGTAACCTCTTAATTGGGTGATTTAGGGGAAGAATTGTACTAATAGAGGTGAATAGAAGAAGTGGTAAGACGAGGATGTTGGATAATTGTTGTCATTGATGTTAAAGGAAAGGGACGACTTATAAGGCCAAAGAGTAGATCAAGGAAGTGTCCATGAACCAAACAAAAGAAGCAAAGAAGTTGGAGGGCTTCCAAGTTGCATGAAGTATGTACAAAATGTATATCTCTGAGTTATGTGAATGTCTCTACATGTCAACAAGGCTCCATGTGAAGGAAAAATGAGAGTGAACAATCGATCCAAGTGAATTCGGGTTGCACGGGCATGAGGACAAATCGTGTGACTGGAAAATAGATGACATGACCTCATTGCAAACCTGGTGTAATATTACAGATAAAAAAAAGTATGCAAAACATAAATAAATAGCTAGAAATGGTATATGAACAACAATATAACCAGAACAACACTACAATAATACCAAAATGATACTAGAATAATACCAGAAAGAGCACTTTGATTACTAAGAGAAATGTTCACTTGCCTCTTCGAGGGGGAAACCTCCAGCAGAGCAAAGCTATATTATAATAATATCCAAGTCTCATACCCTCGACTCCTATTTATACTAAATATGTCTATCAAAAGAACCATCTAGAGGAAGATCCTTCTAGAAACGGAAGCTTCTATTAGGTCTTCTTACATTGTACTTATTCTTCCTTATTGCTAGGCCTTATTAATATTGACCTTTATTACATGGAAATATATTATTCTACCTACGTGAGGGGTTAGGTTCCTAACATGTCCTCCCCCTTGAAAACAACTTTGTCCTCAAGGCTTGAGATGAGGAAATTGCTGCAGAATGGTAGTTGGTTCCCAAGTGGCATCTATTGGAGTTGTATCTTTCCACTGGACTAACACTTCCTTGATGATTCACTAACGCAAATGATGCTCACACTGGTCCAAAACTTCTTGTGGTTGTAGCCAAATGGAGCCTTCTTCATCCAACTCAGGAAGGTTGGTTTGAGTTTGGCACTTAGTTCCAATCACATTCTTTTAGACGAAAACATGGAAAACAAGATGGAGCTTAGAATGAATCGACAAAGCTAATTGATAGGCCACCTATCCCACACAATTGAGAACTGTATAAGGACCATAAAATTTGGGCGCCAGTTTCTAACAATGGTCAGACTTGCTTGTAGGGTTGCAGTCGAAGAAAAACCTAATCTCCTTTTGCAAATTGACGTTCAAAGCGACCTTGATCTGCTTGTTTCTTCATGCAATTATGGGCCATGACTAAATTCTCTTTGAGGGTACGAAGAATAGTCTCTCTAACTATAAGTGTTTGGTCAATCGCCTGGACCTTCGAGACACCTGGAAAATATGAGAGAACTAAAGGTGGCTTTTGTCCATATACCGCTTCAAAAGGAGTCATGCAAGTAGCTATATGGTATGAAGTGTTGTACCACCATTCAACTAGTGGTAACCATTGAGCCCACTAATTTTTCCTTTCCGATGCAAAACACCTCAAATATGTTTCCAAACACTTGTTGACAATTTTAGTTTGACCATCAGTCTGGGGATGATAAGTT
Source organism: Picea engelmannii (assembly GCA_009831015.1). NCBI lineage: Eukaryota > Viridiplantae > Streptophyta > Pinopsida > Pinales > Pinaceae > Picea > Picea engelmannii. The sequence goes on along the minus strand of ML798683.1, from coordinate 207,143 downwards.
GTGCTGAGATGCAATTGGGTGCCTTGTAGCTTGAACAATTCTTGCCAAAAATTGCTAGTGAAAGTTGGGTCACGATCAGAGACAATAGAATGCGGCATGCCATGAAGCTTGAAGACCTTGTTAGCACCACCATTTTCTCAGTTAGAGTCAATCCTAGATGAATCATGGTCCATGTGTCGAAGCGTGTGAGGTCAGGTACTGAACAACGAATGGGTGGAAGTCATCAAGTGGTCGGTCTGGCCCTTGGAGTCAGGAAAGTGTGGCATAATTAGCCATGTGCATATTGTAAAGGTATTTTTCCCAAAAAGTCGAGTCCTGTCAGAAAGAGGGAATTTATGTGCCAGAGGTTGAGGCAAGTTGTTACTGTAAAGGTCACGTTCACAGGTATAACCACCATCATCACCTAATTATGAATTCATAAAGGTTAAGAAATCACGACGCTCATATCATGTATACTCTACAGCTCTTATCACCTGTACCTTGCACACTTTGAAGTGCACCCGTCGCGCGAGTGTGCTTCACAAATCTTCAGCCTGCTTCAAAACTTCTCTTCACCATGGATTCAGTGTCCTCTGCCATGATTCCAACCCCCGCTCGTTCAATTATAAATAACAGTCTCCCTGCATGCTTCTCCTTTACCATCAGAGTTTGTGCATTGTCTACGATTTTTCCTGCAATTCCTGTGTCCTTTCGTTGTGGGAAGGCCAATTGCCGTCAGTTATGTCATGAACCTATTTAATCCAGATTGCCACGTCCCCTTCATTTTCAGTCATGGTTTGAAACCTGTCGGAGTTTGTCGCGAGCTAGTCTGTCGAGCGATAGTTCCCCTCATAGTCAACATTTCTTCCTCGGAGTCTTTATCTATCACACCGAATTATTTTCCGCATCCTTTTCCCTAGCTCCCCACCAATGTCGTAGTGCCTTGCCACCATGCCAAAACTTCCTGTCGCGCTCCCCTACTGTGACGTGCCTACTGTTACCGTTTATCACAGCGTCGACCTTCTTCTACGCCAAAAGTTTTCAGAGTGTCTGGCGACCGCGCAATGAACTCCTAGAGTTATTTTTTCTTGCTGTGCAAAGCTTCCGCCACTGCCACTCCAACAGGTCTATGTGGAGTATATCATTCTCCATTTTCCATGTGAGGAGGGTGTCCATCTTTCATTACCACGCCCACGAAACAAATACACATTTGCATCATGACAACAATCGAAGACATAAGGAAAAGGGCACGAAGTGGTAGATATGTGAGGCCTTAACCTCAGGACTTGGTGTTAATCAACGAAGACCTGAACCTCAGGACTTGGTGTTAATCAACGAAGGCCCGAACCTCAAGACTTAGCGTTAATAACGCGAAACTAGATGAACAATTCGCTCTCAAATTTAATGGGTTATGTGTGATCATTGCGAGAATCACATTCCGGGTGATGGAGGAAACTCTATTAGCCGCGATGGAGATCCCTCCACGTTGTGAAAGGTGGTCTAAGGGCATGCCTTCATACATATTATGCTATGAATAATTCATCAAACCAAATTGCTTGAACGGGAAAATTGGAGCGGGTGTTCCAAGTCGGTATCTATGGGAGCCTTTTCAGAAGCTCCTAAAGGTGATTAGACGGTATTTCACCTGTGAAAGAAGGTCTGACAGAATATACCCACATCACATTAGGTTGCTGATGCATTTCACAAGGAAAATGCCTTTGAACTTTCCTTTCTTCTTGCACCAAATCCTAAGAGAAATGGAAAACAACGTCAAGGCCGAAGCGGAGCAACCGAGGAAGAACTTGTGCCATATATCCTTAATCAAGTTGCTAGTAGTCGAAGAATTGGAGCGACCATATAAAGACTCGGATTCATTCCTAATTTCAACCGACATCCCTAGGGACCCCAAAGGAGATCTCTCGCTACCCTTGGGGGAAACAACATCTTGCAGCATGGGGGGAAGAATGGACGATGATGTAGGAAAAGGAAATTCAATAGAAGGATAGTCATCCCAACATCCATTACCCCGGAAAATAGGCAAGACAGGGTTCATAAAGAAGCCCGAGGAGACCCAAGCTCCGAACGAACCATCTGCCCAATTTGTTGCTGAGAAGTTACTCACACACGTTGTTCGGCTAGATCCTGTTGAAGGTTCGAGCCAAGGAATCAATGAAAGATGGAGAAGGTCAGGCACTGAAAACATGGAGGTTCATGAGCCATCGCAATAGCTGAAGTAACCGCAACTCACTATTGTCGAATTATACCAGTGGAACCGAGAATTAAAAAAACAATTAGCAAAAAATATTGTCGAAACAACAACATCACAGAGTCGAGAAAGGAATGTGAATTGGATCAAAAGGAAACTCAGAGAAGCGCAAGACGTGATCATTCAGTTGCGTGAGGAGCATAGGATGTCAGAGGAACGGATCATAGAGCACTTCAAGGAATGTGGTCCAGCCATAAAAAACTTCTGCATGGATCTTGCCAGCGCTCAAACAAAGCTAAAGGGGAATGTTGTCTTGCGGGGACAAGTAAAGAATCTGAAGAGACGAAACTGGTCTCTCAGGAAAACACTCGAAATATTGAGATTGTAGGTGGGACCAGCGACATGACTGACATGATCCCATTTTTTTTCTTTTTGAACGTGGCACAATTTTTTTCTCCCCTCGTGTCATGTCTCCTGCCGAGAAACAATAAGTCTGATGGGAACCCATGCGGTGGATATTCATCGCACAAATGTTGTAAACTCACCCACCGAGGAGGACAAGTGTAGGAGAAACACAAGACCATTTTCAAGAATATGCGTGGGCCCTTAGCCGTCGTCGCCACGTGGAAAGAACGAGCAACAACCCACATTCCTCCACCATACCAACTCACCACATGGATACTACAACCAATGATCACGCGACAACAACTAGAGCTCGTTAAACTGGGTGGTAGAGTTATGACAGTGCGCTCGATCATTCAGGTAACCACTCAAAGGAGAATCATCGATGCATCACCTCCTTATGATTGAATCTTATTGACAATCGAACGATCATGATAAAGACGTGGGTTATGACATGATTGGGTGCAATCGGGTTTCAATTCTTAGTAATTCCTATTCTAAAGGTCATATGTCAAGGAATAACCAGAACCATAATTATAGGAGCAGTGGTTTGAGGTGTGGAAACCCAAGGGCACAGTCTTTCCTATATATTCTATCTTTTCAATGTAAGCGAAGTTGGTTGGAAAAGTAGTGTAGACAATAGACTATTGAATGTAATCCTTGAACCCGATTAAAATATAATACAGAAGTCTTGAGGCTTTCACGAAAATATTTTAATGGTGGTCGTCTGATGTATTGTGATCTCTTCTATGTATGTACTTCCTGTTTTTTGTATATTCATGTCTTTACTCTGTTTAAATTATAACGTTTAAAAAGTCTAGAATTCATCGCACGGTGCTCTAGACTTCGCCATTTAAACTCCAATGTTTTCTTCTAAGTAACTTAGAATTCATCTTCAATGGTGCTTTGAGTTTGCTTTATGTACTCTTTCTTTCGACATGAACAACGACATTTGAACCGAAAGACCATAGCCTGCTTAGCCTTTATCCTCTCAAAGTTTCATCTACCAGGTCATTTATTTCTCTTGTTTTTTTTGGAATTTCACTCCATGGCCCAAAGTTATGTATTCCCTTGCCAGCGAAACCATAAACATTTCACAAACGTAATGAACCTAGCCGACAATTCAAAGTCATTATCTGTCAGAGACCATGTCTTAGGGAGAGTCCTCTCTAGGTCGGAACGGTTAGTTTATGGTCTTAAAGTTGGTCTATAGGTTACCTCTGTCATTTGTTTTCTCAGCCAACAAATTTATAGAGTGCTAACAGACATGATCCATCAAAATTTGAGCGACAGTGGATGTTGTAAATGGGTGTTGAAGAGCACAGAAATGAGCATACTTGGAAAGACGATCAACTACCACCATGATGATTGATTCATTGCCCGATTTAGGTAAGACTACAATAAAATCCATAGAGATATCCCACCAAATAGCAGGTGGAATCGGAAGCGGTTGTAGTGTGCCAAGAGATTTGACTATTTTTCCCTTGTTGGATTGACACACATCACATTCAACCACAAAATTTTGAACGTCATGTTTCATACCATCCCAAAAAAAAGAACGTTTGACCCTGTCATAGGTTTTGGTAAACCTGGAGTGCCCAGCTGTTGGTGTAGCATGAAGCTCAGAAAGTACCGTGGATTTAAGTTTTGACTATTTACTTAAATACAAATGGCCTTTATATCGAAGCTCATGATTGAGCCAAGAGTACCCTAGGGAAACTGGAGAATTGGACTGCAATTGTTGTATCAGATGCGAAATTTTGGGTTCGTTTATCCATTCCTGGTGAACAACTTGGAGCCAATCTGGTACAATGAAGGAGAGAGAGAAAAGGGACCCTTCATCTTCATATTTTCTGGAAAGTGCATCAACAACCACATTCTATATTCCTTTCTTTTAAATGATCTCATAATCATATCCAAAGAGCTTAGTCACCCATTTTTGTTGCTAGGGGGAGGAAATGTGTTGTTCTAGAAAGTACTTGAGGCTTTGATGATTTGTCTTAATTTGGAAGCGTTGCCCCAATATATAAGGGCGCCAAAGATCCATGACATGCAAAATAGCCAACATTTCCTTTTCATAGATTGATTTTCCCAAATTGCGCTCGGACAGTTGTTTGCTGGTAAAGGCTAGAGGTTGACTCTCCTGCATAAGTACAACACCAATTCCTTTCTCGGAAGCATCACATTCCAGGACAAAGGTCTTTGTGAAATCAGGAAGGGCCAAGACTGGAGTGGTGCACATGGCCATCTTCAAGGTTTGAAAAGCCTGAGCAGTTGTTGGAGTCCAAGTGAAAGAATTCTTTTTAAGGAGTGCAGGGAGAGGTGCCACAATCTTTCCATAATTCTTATCAAACTTGTGATAATAACCTGTTAAACCCAGGAATCCACGCAAGCTCTAGAGAGTCTTTGGGTGAGGCCAATCTTGCATAGCTTCAATCTTTTTAGGATCCACCCTGACGTCGACCTTGCCAACAAGATGACACAAGTACTCGACTTTCGAGGCATCAAAAGCACATTTAGATTGTTTGAGGAAAAGTTGGTGTTGAGAGAGTATATGGAGAACTTAATCCACATGAGTAAGATGGGTTGTCCAGGTTTTACTATAGATGAGGATATCATCAAAGAAAACTAAGACAAAGTGACGGAGAAAAGGATGGAAGACATGATTCACGAGGCTTTGGAAAGTGGAGGGAGCATTACACAAGCCAAATGGCATGACCAAAAACTCACAGTGGCCCTCATGAATTCTAAATGCAGTCTTAGGAATGTCTGCCTCTTTCATAGGAATCTGGTGGTAGCCAGAACGAAGATCAAGTTTAGTAAAGAACTGGGCGCCACTCAATTCATCCAAGAGGTCATCAATGGTAGGAATGGGAAATTTGTCTTTAATAGTGAGTTTGTTGAGGGCGTGGAAGTCAAGACACATGCGCAAAGAACCTTTTTCCGTAAGGACCATGACCACAGGTGAAGATCATAGGCTCGTACTAGGGAAGATAACACCTACGTTGAGAAGGTCTTGAACAATTTTCTCAATTTCATTTTTTTTGGAAAAGGGGTGACGATAGGGATGGATATTGGGAGGAAGGCTTCCTGGGACAAGGGGAATGGAATGATCATGAAAACCATGGGAAGGAGGAAGTCACTGGAAAAAACCACTTAATGTTTAGAGAGGATGGATTGGAGGTCCTGCGACATAATGGGTGTCTCAGTTGCTTGTATGGCATGGAGTTGGGAAATCATTCCATAATGACCTTTTTTGAGCAGCTTTTCCATGCGATGGGAACTAATGATCTCCGGGGAACCGGTGGTGATGCCTTGGAACTTATATTTTTGGCCCTCCTGGTTGAATGTCATGGTTAATTCCTTAAAATCCATTAGAATGGGACCCAAAGTCCTTAGCCATTTTACACCCAACACAATGTCATAACCGCCCATGTTGATAACAAACATATGAGATTTCAAGTGGTGTTCACCAATTTGGAGACACAAATTTTCACAACGCCCTCCAAATTTCATGGACCCGCCATTGGAAATCATGATTTGAAAATTATTGACTGCGCGGATAAAGTAATTAGTTTCTTGGGCAATGTAGTGATGAATAAAATTATGGGTGCTTCCACTATCAACAAGAATGATGACCTTCCTATGCTTGATGTAACCAATTAGCTTGAGGGTTTGGGGAGTAGAGAAGCAAGTGAGAATTTAGGGAAATGACTGGTTCTACTTTGGGAGGGTCTGAGGGAGGTTATGTCAGTGGGTTCAGGTGACACTAACACAAGGGGAGCCTCAACATCCTCTTCTGAAACATCCTCCGAGATGGCCATAAAAATATTGTGTTCCTTACATTTATGTCCCGGAAAATATTTGTCATCACAATTGTAACAAAGGCCTTTGAGTTGGCGTTCAACTATTTCGGCCCTGGTCAATTTCTGGATCTTTAGTGGAGTGGGAGTTACTGGTTTAGTGCGAGGAATAAAGGAGGGTTTTCGGTTTTGAGAAGAGACAACCTTTTGTGCTTCCTTAGATATTTTAGTAGCATCCACCCAACTCAGAGGTCAAACCATGAGGACATGAGCACAAATCTCATCCTTGAGGCCACTGATAAAACATTCCTGGAAAAGAGCATCAGACATGCCCTCTGTACGAAAATCCAGTCGCTCAAAAGAAGCTATAAAGTCTTTCATTGTGCCAGATTGTTTCAACTTTGTCAAATGACCTAAATGGTTGGTGTTAGTGTCAAAGTGTTCATAAATCTCTACCACAAAGTGTGTCCAAGCCACACACCCTTGGCGAGCATTTTTTCCCCATTGCCACCATTGCCAACGTTCTTGATCTAGATGGAGAACACCATACCGGAGTTTGGCCAACTCATCCGTAATGCCATACAAAGAGAAATAATGTTCCATTTGGGTTACCCCAACCAGTGGGATCCAATCCATCAAATTTGGTCACATCCACACACGGAAGGCGTAGGTCACACTGAAAGTGATGGGGCTGAAAATTATGGGAATGAGAGGAAGTTTCACCTTCGATATGCAAAGGTGGGTCAGATAAGGGAAGATCCGCAGGGATATGCATCTTGGCGCAGATCATCGTAGTGATAGATTCAAGTTGGGTAGTAATGTCTTGTTTGAGTTCCGCGATTGAGGTGGCAATGGAGGAATGCATCTTTTGATTGATGATGGTAATATTGGCACTGAGTTGTCGCACTTCTTGTTGGGTTTCTGTGAAATTAGAGTGCAAAGTAGTGAAGTGAGCTTCCAAGTCTTGGCTACGTGTATGGGCCATGATGACGAGGGAACACGAAAAGGGGTGGGTGGGATCACACAGAAAATGCGTTATGGGTGAAGTGTATCACAACGATCAAGGCGATGAGTTGAATCCAATGGGGTAAAGCCCAAATAAGGGTGTTGGAAGGGGGTCAGGTCCACAAGAAAAACATTTTGTTGAAAAATGATAAGTATGACTGCGATAAGGGCGAAGAGAGAAATCCAACGGAATAGGTCTCAAATAATGGTGCCAACAGGATCCTGCGGAGTTTCACTCCGATCTGAAGAATACTATAGTGATGAAATTCCCAATTGCTTTAGTACCACTTGTATTTCCTGTGTGTATGAATCCACGGCCGCAGGTTTATGCGCGTAACGAGAGATCATTGTAGCTTAAAGACGCTGGAATACGTCTCTACTCTGGAAAAAATTAACCCACAATTTTCTGTCGAGGAAGGTGCTCTAATACCACTTGTAATATTCCAGATATAAAAAAGTATGCAGAACAGAAATAAATAGCTAGAAATGGCAGATGAATGACAATATAACCAGAACAACACCACAATAATAGAAAAATGATACCAGAATAATACCAGAAAGAGCACTTTGATTACTGAGAGCAATGTTCACTTGCCTCTTCAAGGGGGAAACATCTAGAAGAGCAGAGCTCTATTACAATAATATCCAAGACAAAAGTTCTCATACCCTCGACTCCTATTTATACTAAATATGTCTATCAAAAGAATCATCTAGAGGAAGATCCTTCTAGAAGCGGAAGCTTCTATTAGGTCTTCTTACATTGGACTTATTATTCCTTATTGCTAGGCCTTATTAATATTATTTTTTTTTAGACAACGGTTATGGATTATATTAAAAGGGTGGCTTGGCCACAGATTCTATTACAAAATAGGCCTCGAATCTCTTCGGGCCTTCCTTTCTGAAAATCCCTTCTAATTCTATAAATATAGACTTTAAAACTGATCTAAACTTCTATAAACCTTCAACAGGTACAAAGTTATTTATAGCAATGGCTTCTATACAAAATGTCATTTTGTTGGATTGATCTTACTGACAAACTGCTAGTAAACTGGATTAGTTCATAGGGTCTTGTTTCCAGTCGTTGTTCAGCTGAGCCATATTTGCTTCCAGCTGATCAATTCTTTCTTCGAATTCTTGCTGTGGATTCTTTAGTTCCTTATGTAGCTTATCTAGCTCCTCTGTGAACCCAATCTTTGTAGTGGTGATATCCACCTCAAGTTGTTCCATTCTTCTACTAGCTTCTGAGTCCAGGTTCTCAAGGAAGTCCAGCTGGTACTGGAGCAGTTGCTTCAGATTTTCCAAAGCTTTATCCATTTCCTTTAGCCTCTCTTCCGTGCTTGGTTTGCCGGTCGAAGATGAAGCCATTCCCGATCGCGCCTCTTCCTGCTTGCTTCTTGTCCTCTTCTAATGGATCCTTCAGGCCCTCTCTGTCCCGGCTAGACCTGCGAATTTGCCTTGAAACTGGAATGAGAAGGGAGGTTCACCCTCTTCTCAAGTCCTGCTTCATGCCTTCTCATCATTTCCCTTTGATCTGCAGGATTTGTGGGGGATGGGCGCGCGGATCTCTTGTCTCCCCCATATCTGAATCGCTCTGTCTCATGGTACTGGAATGGTTCTCTCGCCCAACCGAAATCTCTGATGTGCTCTGGTCTTAAAGATTCCCCTGATTTCCTACCTGCTGACATAGCTTGCAATTGAGTATGATAGAAACCTCGGTATGGAATTCAAGGGAGCTCCACACTGGCTATCACTTCGTTCACATTCAGTACCCCCGGCTCCAGCAGCGTGCCTCTATTAGCTTCCTCGTCCGCCTCCCCATTCAAATCCATTAACACATGAAGAACTTTATAAGATTTAAAATTCCTTAGAAGGAGGCGTATCTTGTTGAGAAGGTTATTTAGCATTACGCTTGGAGTTTTAGAGTGATTATTTATGGCCTGTATAATTACTCTGGAATCACCAATTATTGTCAAGTCCCAGATTCTATGTTTTTTTGCTTGGATCAATCCTTGCCAGAGAGCCAAGGCCTCAGCTCTGTTGTTGGACTCTACTCCTAAGCCCAAAGCAAAGTGTATCATTGTAGCCTCAGTGAGATTTTCAATTATCCCCCCTCCCCAAGCTTGGCCTGGGTTTCCTTTCAAGGCCCCGTCGAAGAAGAGGATAGGTGTGTTTATTCCGCTTTTCCATTCGGCAAAAGCCTGCTTACTTTTCCTGATCTCCCAGTCTTCTTTAATTGGGTTACTTGCTTTCCTGGCCTCGTGACCTTGTATCTTGAACTGGCTTAGCCAGAGCTCCTCTTCTTCATCCAGTTTATGATTCTTTATTGTAGTGCAGAGATAAGGAGTTGATTCACCAAAGAGAGCTTGATTTTTTGTGACGACTATGGCTACACTTCTTTGGCTATCTCTGAAGATTTTATTGTTCCTTTCTAGCCAAAGGTTCCACAGGATGAACTTTGGAAGCACTTTCCACATCAATAAGGCTTGGTTTTTCACTTTGACGGCAAAGGGATAGAAAGAGTCCCAGAGGAGTAGAAGGCTACTTACATCAGGGGGAAGATTGAGGACAATTTGGGGCCCTGTTGCCATTATCCAGACTTCTTTTGAGAAAACACAATTTAATAGAAGATGATCTGTGGTTTCTTCTGCAAGAAGGCATAAGGGACACCTGTAGGATCCTTCCCAGCCACGTCTTCTGAGGTTCTCTCCTGTTTGTAGGCGCTTGTGTGCTAGGGTCCAGATGAAGAGGTCGATTTTTGGGAGCGAGTTGGACTGCCATATTGCTTTCCAGATTGTCAGATCAGGCATAACAGTGGGGACGTTGTTGAAGAGTTGGTATCCTTCTGCAGTGGTGTAGGCCTTTGCATTCCTTCCCCATCCTCTTTCATCCTTACCTTTCTTTTTTAAAGGGGCCTTCCCTTGAAGACAGCTTTGGAGGGTGCACCAGTCTTGATCTAGAGCAGTAGGTCTGTTTGGCACTCCCCACCCTTGCCAAGATTGAAGCTTATCTTCCCCCCAGATTGAGATGTCGGAGAGCGTAACAATGTTTTGACTGTCCATCCAGTCTTTGAGGCAATGGAGGTCCTGTCACAACTCTAGGGGCGGGTCTCCCATAATTGAGTCTTTCCAGATTCTGATTTTCTTACCATTTCTTGGCACCCATGTGAGGTGGGGGCTGAAGTGAGGAAGAGCGTTTTTGCAGAGTGCGAAGATAGGGGAGCCTTTTGTTTCTTTGCAAGGAAACTCTAAGCTTCGATCCCTGGGCCCCCTAAAATATTTCCTCCATAGCGCAAGTTTGCTCCAAGAAGGTTTTCAAATGACCATATTCCAAAGCAGCTTTGCCCCTAAAGCCAGATTTTGAACTCTAGTTTTTTTAAAATTGAGTCCCCCTTCCAGGAATGGATTTGAAGTTTTTTCTCAGCTTATCAAATGCAGTTTTCTCTTTGCCTGCCTTCCTCCTTCCCACAAGAAGCATCTTTGAAAGGCTTCAATTTTTTGAATTACGGTGGTTGGGGCTAACAGCAACGAGCTTTGATAGATGGGGATGCTGGACACCACAGATTTTATCAGAACTGCCTTCCCTACTAATTTTAGCCAGTTCGCCCCCCAAGAGGAAATTTTTTTTTCAGTTTTTCTACCAGATGGTTCCAGTGAGAGGCTCTCGGGGCAGCTTTAAAAATGGGGATTCCAAGGTATTTAAAGGCCTCCCAATTAGTGTGCCCTTCCATCCCTAGAATTCTTGTAATTCCCAGCATCTCATTTGGCGTGATATTCCACCCATAGATATGACTCTTGGCCTGGCTTATTTCACTTCCAGAGACTGCTGCATAAGCGTCCAGTTCTTCCTTAAACTTTTTTGCTATTATTGGACTTGCTCCTCCCAACAGCAAAGTGTCGTCCGCGAATTGTGCATGGTTTATATCTTTCACCCCTTGCACTATTCTTAGTCCCTGGAGATTTTTGTGAATTTGGGATTTTTCCAGCTGGTAACTTAGGACTGATGCTTGGATTGCATAGAGCAGGGGTGAGAGGGGGCACCCTTGTCTTAGACCCCTGGAGACTTTGAAATTTTTTTTTACTTTCCCATTCACCAACGGGGCTATCCATGGTGATCCGATACAAGCTTTTATCCAGTTAATAAAAGTTGAATCAAACCCAAACTTTCTCATGACTTTAAATAAAAATTCATGTCTAACTCTATCAAAGGCATTAGAGAGGTCCAGTTTTATAACCATACCTTTGTCTTTCCTTCGGACACTTGAGTGAATAGCCTCTTGAACCAGGATGATGTTATCGGTAATATGCCTTCCTTTGACAAAGCCACCTTGATTTTCAGGAACGATGAGAGGGAGGAGCGCCTTGAGTCGGTTGGCTATTACTTTGGTGAGAATTTTATAGCTTGTGTTGCAAAGGGAGATTGGCCTGAATCGGTTGAACGAGAGTGCTCCTTTCTCCTTCGGGATGAGGGCCAGAAAGGAGGAATTTGTGCTTCCCCCTAGCTTGCTGCTCTGCTGTGATTTTTTAATCATTTTGGTTAGATCCTTTTTTATTATATTCCAGCATTGCTGATGGAATCTGGCAGTGAACCCATCCGGCCCAGGGGCCTTGTCTGGGTTCATTTGATCCAGGGCCTCCTTCATCTCTTGCTGCATTACCTCCCTTGTCAACTTGCTATTGATATCCTCATTTATGATCCTTGGGATAACGTTGAGGGGGTACCTCTGTTGGTCCATTTCTGTTCTTTGCGGTTCTGTGTAGAGTGCTTCAAAAGCTTCGAAGGCTGCTTGTTTTATTCCCTCCGGATCAGCAATTGTTTTATTTTGGACTTGGACTTCTGTAACTACCTTGTATTGTTTCCTTGCTTCCGCTCACTTGTGGAAATAGCTTGTGTTTTTGTCTCCCTCTTTCAACCATAGGCTTCTTGATTTTTGCCTCCAATAGCTTTCCTCCTCTCTGCAGGCTTTGTGCCATTGTCTTTGTAGGTTGTCCTCTTGTTGCAAGGTATTTGGCGTGACCTCATGATGCTCCATTTCCAACTGGAGGCTCTCGAGCTGTATTTGGGCTGCTATGTGCATGGCTATTGGACTTGGCTGGCTCTTTGCCCAAAGCTTTAGGGCTCTTTTTAGCCTTCTGAGTTTTTCCTCCCACACATAAAAGGCTGAGCCATTAACAGCACTGGCCCAAGTTTCGGAGACTAGATCAAAAAAGTCTTTGTCTTGTATCCAAGTCGGACTAAATCTGAAAGGAATGGGTCCTCTAACTTGGTCTTTTTTAATTTCTAGTTGAATAGGCTTTTGATCTGATGCGCTGTGGGGCAATATTTCTGCAATTGTTGTGAGTCCTAGTAGCAAGAGGGAGCTTTGAACTAGAAATCTGCCAAGTCTGGCTGCTATGTGCCTAGGACCAATCCTCTTATTGGTCCACGTGTAAAGTCCTTTGGTCGATTTGATGTCTAGGAGGTCCCCGGTTGAGGCTAGGTCCTCTACCCATTCCCTGGCCGGGTCTCTCACTATGGAACCCCCTCTCTTCTCTTCCTGAGCTAAAGTTACATTTAGATCATCGCCCAGAATGATATTGTTGAGATTATTTTGCTGAAGGTAGTCTTGTAAGGACTCCCAACAATGTTTTTTTTCCCCCAGATGTTGTGGTACATAGATATTAAAGACACTTACATGGTAACACAATTCTTTATGAAGGATTTTGGTGTGGATCCAGTGCATGCATGTGTCAGAACTGATCAGGTCTATTTTGGAGGCGTTCCACAATGTGCAGAGTCCTCCTGAGGCACCTCTGGCATTTTCAGCTACTCCTTGGCTTCCTTTCCATACGTTCAACAAAGTTTTAAGTGCATCTTGCCGGCTCATCTTGGTCTCCTGGAGCAGGAGGATGTTTTCTTTCGAGGCTTTAATAATATCCTTAAGTGCTTCTTCCTTCCTTTTGCTACCTATTCCTCTACAGTTCCAGGAGGTTATGATCATTATAAACATTGGGGGGAGGGGTGGCCTCCTTGGGAGGATTTGGCTTGCTTTCTTGTATGTCAAACGTTGATTAGCTGCTTGATGGTGGGTTGTGACCCGTTGAGGACGTCTTTGTAGGTTTCCTGGTCTCTTTCAGCTTTTTTTGTTTTCCTGCCTCTTCCTGTTTTCTTTGGAGTGACCCAAACCTCATTTGCCTCGTCTGAGTCACTACCTATTGAGATCTCCCCTTCCTCTATGTTCTGACTGCCTTCCACCCTTTGGGGGGAGTTGTGTTTCTCCCCGTCTTTTTCTGCTGGCTGGTTCCCTTTCTCCTCGGAGTTCTGGTTTCCTTTTTCTCCTTCTTGTGCGTCTTTACTTGGATCTAGTTCCCCTTCTTCGACTTCTTTTGCCAGTATACTGAATTTGTTCTCAGCTTCCTTGGTCCCTAAAGTTTTGGCTTGTGGCGGAGCTATCTGTTCGTTTCTTTTCCCTTTCGCTTTGGATTTCCCCTTTCGGGCTTGTTTCCAGCCTTCTTCCCCTTCTTTCTTCGTGGGAAGGTTCTTTGGACAGTTCCTTTGGAAGTGGCCATATTCGTGACAACCTCTGCACTTGAACGGGATTTGTTCGTAATCCAACTTTTGGAAGTGGTGCCAGTCCCCAACATTTAGTTTTATTGCCTCGGGTAGACCTACCTCCAGATCGACCTCCACACAGATCCGCGCGTAGGAGTACTGGTCTCTGGGCTCTGCTCGGTCAATGTAGTGCCCCGGTCCGTTCCCAATTGCTTGAAGTGAGGTTGGGTTCCAACAATGAATCGACAGATTGGGAAGTCTTACCCAGATAGGGACATCCTTGGGGACTTCTGAGACAAGGTCAAAGCTTGGGGTCCAACGATTTAAGTAGAGTCCTTGGGTGCCCATGAAATACGGACCATTTCTGAAGATCAAATCTCTATCCTCCTGAGAGATAAATTCAAAAATGAAGTATCCTCTCCCGACCGCATAACACGTAACACTATTTGTGATCAGTGGTCTCCAGTTTCGCTGTATCCAATTGTCTGTGGATCTGGTTGAGGGCCAAAGACCCATGAACTGACCTACAAGTCCCCGTTCAGAGAGGGAAAGGGCTACTTTCATTGGAAGTTCGGGCGGCAGATCAATCTCTGGAATAGCGTCTAGTTTCTTGACAAAGCTTGGGGGCGTTGAAGAGGTCGTCTTCTTGCTGCATGCTGCAACCAACTTCCGAAAGGAGGTGGAGGGGAAGGAGGGGGCGGCGGGTCCCCTCCTTGAGCTTCCATGGCGGTGCTTAAGAGAACCCTAGACTGCTTTACCAGGGCGCGATATCAGGAAGGATTATTCGTATCATATCAATATCATTGTTTACAAAGTTGAAGGACATGGGGGTGGGCTTTGATCCAATTATGTGTGCACGGGTCACGATGCCATTTATTATAGTATCTCTGGGTGCAACCACACATTCGACCACTACCTCAAGGTGTCCCCATGGCTCCAGGTAAATCCCTCACGAGAACTGAACCTTGCCCAACGGTGAAAAACTCCTCACTTTCCACCATTGGATCCAACCCCTTTGGGCCTAGGCCTTATTAATATTGACCTTTATTACATGGAAATATTTTATTCTACCTATGTGAGGGGTTAGGTTCCTAACACCTGGAAAACAATGAGCTGAGTATAAATGAGCTTGAAAGGAAGATCCCAATGGCCCGATCGAAGATAATTAACAAAATTGATATATCCCACATGCATACATAATTTTGTTTTTAATGGGTTTATATTTAAAAAGTAGTACAACATAGTTTGAATGTGAATGGAAGAACAACAAAACCTTGCAAAAGGCATTAAAGTTTATGTCATGGGGCCCATCATACCAGATCAGAAGACCGGGTGAAGTGCGATGTTAAAGTTTCGGGGGCCCGGTGGGCCGATACCCTAGTGGCCCAATAGCCCAATACCTTGGTGCCTCGGTAGTCCATCGACATATCAGATATCGACTAACCAGATCGAAATATCAATGTGGTGTTGAAATTTCCGGGGGTCTCGATGGATGGAACTCAGAGTATGGACAAGATTCCATACCAGATCAGGAGAAATAAGGGTTGTTTGCACATTGTTGAAGTTTCTGAGAGCTCGGTGCCTCAAGGAGTCGGTGAACCCGGTGGCCGAAACATGGAAGACAAGGTTCCATATCGGATTCAGAAGCATGATGAAGGTGTTCTACTGAAGCGCTCAGTGCCCTAATGGGCCGATGCAAATGCCACATCAAAGCTACAACAACAACCATGCAGATGTCGTGTTAGAGCCATGACAACAACCATGTCATATAACACACGTGGAAGAAGTCCACATGTGACTCCACATGTCATGGGGATATTGAGCCATGTAGTATACTGGTATATTAGATACCAGACCGTGTTAGAAGGTGTAGGTGCAAGTTAAACGCTCGATGGCGTGGTGAGTCTGGTGACACAGTTTCATGAGCAAGGTTCCATACCAGACTGAATACAGAGCAGTGTAGTGTTGAAGCCCTGTGGCTCGAAGAGCCCGGTATATCGGATTGGGGAAAAAATTTAAGGCACATGGTTAAAGGGTTGGGGGCCCAGTAGACCCAATGGTCCTGATATCAAGGGAAACATATCAATCAGGTCGAATGATTATTGTGGGATGAAGGTTTGTGTTATGTGTGAATGGATCAATGATCAAGATTCAATGTGAGACCTGATCTAACGACTGTTGAGTGGTGAGGATAAAAGGCGTTGTATGTGAAATTCAAGAGATTGGTTAACCCAATGGTCGATACATAGAAAATCAATGATGGAGATCAATCCATGTGGCAGAATCATAGACCTGGAATGGGTTAAATTCTGATCATTGATCTAAGGGAAGGATCAATGATTGTGATTGGATTAAAGTACCAACGCGAAGTTGAAGGCATGAGATCAAAGCTTCAGGGGCCCAGTGGGCCAGTAGCCCGATGAGCCCAGTGGGTCACTGAATTTGGTGGGACAACATACCAAATCGAAGAAAAATCTTAAGGATGTAAAGTTGAAGGCCCTGGAGCCCAGTGGGCTAGTGACCTGATACCCAGGTGGTCCCAATATCCAAGGAACTAGATCAACAATCAAGGTTAATCCGAGGACTGATTAGATGGATGTTGAGCATCGAGGTCATGTTGTGTGTTTCGTTGGGAAGTGATTAGATCAATGACCATCATCTATTCCATGGTGACCAAATGGTTGTTGAGGTTTAAGGGATGTGTTGTGTGTTTCATGTCCCATGGGTTGGTGGCCCGGTGAACTTAGTGGCATATCAGACCAGAACTAAGATTTGTGGGTGCAAAGTTAAAGGAATGAGGGCTCGGTAGGCCGGTGACCCGGTGGTCCCTATGTATGGTGAACCAATCGAGCCCACATATCGACAGACGAGATCAAATCAAGGACCTGATCAGATGACTGATGAGTGTTGAGGTTTGTGCTATGTGTTTAAATATCTCAGTGGCTTAGTTAACCTACGCGTGAAATAGGGAGGGAATTTGGGATCATTTTTGAAGAATTGTTTGCAGCCAAATTTTGTGGAAAATCAAGGGAGACGACCTCATGAGCATATTTTTGTATGTGGACAAATCATTGAGCATATGGGCTCTATAAGTAACGATGCCATAAAACGTTTTGAGTGTGTGGATGGATGCATATGCAATAGTTTGGATCATGTGAAGAAAAGCTCTGAGGCTCTGAGGCTCTGAGGTCTGAGGATGCGATAGAATGAAAGCGAGAGAAATGTGATTGTCTAAGGGTGGCTGGGAGGTGCAAGGTCAAAGGAACATCTGAATTCATGCAGATTGTGAACTGATGGAGAGTATTGTGACAACAAAGACAAAGCAATATATTTATGCAGGTGAAGGATTTAAATAAAGATATGATTTGGTATTATTGACTATTTGAGCATATTGGTGTCTCCAGTAGGTTGGTGCCTACATCTTGCTGAGTTGGTGCTCAACTAAAAGGATTGGTGTCTTTTGCAGGTTGGTTCCTGCAAATATTGCAGTTGTAGGTTGGTTCATGTTATCCCCCACTTTTAGGGATAACTAAGAGATCATGTCTCGAGCCCCACGAGTCCTAGACATGGAGTACCGAGAGCAGGATTGACTTTAGCATGGCCCTGGAGGGTCCACCTTTTATTTCTTCCAACACCTTTATCTTGTCAGCAGCAACAACATCCATCACCATCGGCTTGGTCTTGTGTTAGAGATGGTTCTTGCACCATGAGGCAATTAGTCTGGGTATCATGGTATGTGTCACTTTGATCATCAAAACCCTTGAATATGTGCATTTGGTTCCTTTTGTTTCTAACAAATGCTTGGATCTTACACTTGCCCACTTGACCATGTCTATGGGGATTGAAAGGATGCCCTAGTAAGCCTGTGTCCTTAGGTTTTTGGTTTGCCACTAGGGGGAATTTCTGAAAAGCCATCGTCCGCTCCCTTCACATCACCACTTTTTCATCTTGCTTCCTGCTCACCTATCCCATTCCACTTGTCCAGGCACTAGGTTGACTTATTTTCAGGATTGCACCTTATCTCATGGGAAGAAGGGGCTAAAGTCCTAGAAGGTAAAAGAAAGATGGTAAAAAATAAAAGCCAAGAATAAAACCTCGAGATGCTTCGCCCAGGGATCCCCGAGAAAGCAATAAAAGGCTTCTCAGCAAGAAACAAGAGGGACCCATAAAAATAATAAAACAAGACCTGGTCAGAGGATAGGAGGTCGCATCACGAGCCATCTTATTAGGTCCATGGGTACCTAGCAGTATGACATGAACACCAGCTAGTTACCACGCAAGGGTAGTGACTCTTGGTTGCATGGCCAAGGAATAGGGGGTCTCATCACAAGCCAACCTTCTCATTTATGTGAAAGTACTTGTGGGTAACGTTGTCACCACTGGTCACCATGCCAGGGAAGTGTCCCTTGATTAGCCTCTTGAAGAAAAAAGGAATATAAAAATAAAAGAATAAAAAGTAAGAATAAAAGGCATGAATGGGCTTGGAAAAATTTGCATCTAGGACAGATGCAACTTGCCTTCTACAAAGGCACCCATAGGTAAAACTTTGCATCCTCTGCCCTCACTGCACCCACCTGCTTGGACATCCCATGGCTTGGATGAGGTCTCTTCCGAAAACTTTCCTCTTCCGGTGGACACTAGCCCAATAGGACGCCCTGACATTTTCTCATAATTTGCATTGCAGGCTTGTGTAATGTCTTTGAGCTTTTGACTGATGTATTAGGGATTTTATGCACGTGTTTAATAATATTGATGATGAGATGTGATTGACATTGCTATGATCCATGTGAGTGATGAGCCCATGGAGGGCGTAGCTATTGATGTGTAGGATCATGCCCAATGGACATTTACCATTTGGATTGGTACACATAAGGAGATGATCAGTTCGGACATCCATGGGGCTGAAGAGCCCATTAGGTGGATGTTGAGACCCCATCAGGGGGCAGAGATAAGACAAATATGGATCAGGGGCTTTGCACCGGAGTAGAGGAGGAGGTTCCACCAGAGCCACCTTGGCAGAGCTTGACCTAGGGGGTGTTATAACCCTATAATTTATAGGATCAACTGTTGATTATAATTTTGTTCCTTTAGTGTTTTTGACTTGCAAATATTGCTACATTCTACAAAATAAAAGAAAATAAAAAAGAAATGAAAGAAAAAAGAAATAAAAAATGAGAAAAATAAAAAGAGGGCATAAAAGAAAATGGATAAAGACCCATGAAATGATAATGACTTGATCCATAAAGTTTAAACATGGCCAAGTCTTCTAAATTTAAGTATTTAGGATTAGTGAATAAGCTTGGCTAAACTGTCTAATCTTAGCCAAGTAATTAGGTTAGCTAGTGAATAAATTTGACCAAACAGTCTAATCTTGGTCAAATAGCCCCAAGCTAGAGTATTTTCTAAGCCCAACAGTCTAAGCTGGGCTAAAGGTGCAAATGAGTAGGTTAGGACATAGGTTAGTTAGTTTCTCTTCAATAAAATATGTAAGATGATCGATGAAAAATGCATGATATTGATGGTGAAATGTTTTTCTAACCCCATGGTGACAAAAGCAAGGGAAGCAGCGCACAAAACCCATAAAAAGGTCATTAAGCCTAAGTTTTGCCTCATATACTGAATTGCACCCCGTAGATTAAAGATCGGGCCTAGATCTATGACTAAGCTTTTAGCAACCAGATCTACGGCTCTGATGAGTTTTTGGACCCCCCCCCGACCGTTCTACCTTTAACGTCCGAAAAAGTGATTAAAGTGTGCACTCAGATTTACAGTTATCCCACCAGTGCGCAAATGGACGGTCCACAAGAGATTCTGGACCCTCCCCCGACCGTTCTAATTTTAACGGTGGGGCGGGGGTCCGACATGATGGTTAAAGAATGTGTTTAGAACAACGGTTGATCTAGCCTTTTTGAGATCAACGGTCAGCAAGAGATCCCGGACCCCCCAAACCTTTCTACCTTTAATGGCGAGGGGGGTCCGGAATGAAGGAGTGCCCAGGCGGGCCCCATCGCTACGTGGCATCATCTCATTGCATCTTACCTCCCCACTCCAAACATTTATCGCTTACCATTTTTCCAAGTCACCACCATCATCTAGAGATGTCACACCCCAAAACCACCCCTTGCAAGTCCCATTTCATGACCCCGTCAGCATGACCCCTCCATCTAACCGTTACGGGTCATGTCTTTTTCGTTTATTTCCCAATCACCATTCTGCACATCGACCGAGTACACACATCAGATGTCCTTCACCTTTCCCCCTCACGCTCTAAAGGACCCGTTGGCCATTTACTACTGGCCACATACCCGTTGTTCACCTGACCTGTCTTTTTTTCACCCAACGAATACCCGTTCACTAAATTCCAACCCCGTTTCAGTCATTCGCATTCCACTCACACTCCCTGTGTATCAAAGACTCATTTTCCTTCGCCTCTGCAACATCTCATCCAACCATAGTTTTCGCCTACTAACGTGTGTTCAGTGTTCAGGTATCAATGGAAATCAATGGAGCCCAAAAGTAAAAAGTCAAATGTGGAGGAAAATCCATTTCTCCCACCTCCTGTCGATCTCGACCGAATCCCATTAGCAGACAAAGACTATTTAATCTCATAAACCAGGTCCGAATTCGACTTCGCCGAGCTACAGTCATGGTTTAAAGACACCTTCATCGATCAGAGCGATGAAATTGGGCTTTGGGAGTCAAGTTTCCCTCTGTATCTTTTTCCCCAAGTCCATCATTTTCCCGAATTCACCCTCAAATGCCAAGTGCACTACCTCCCTGATCAGAGAGTCATAGTATCTTCATCTGGAGAAACCTTTTTCCTTATTACACCCGAGGCCATCTATCAAATGATGCAGGTACCCAGAGTCGAACCCCGTTCTCCCCTCACAATTGAAATTCTGACAGAAATGTATCAGAACCTGTCTTTTCCCCAAAGAGCACACATATTTGAGCTTTTCCTCCCACAAGATGCCCAATTTCCTAAGAAGAATCATCCTTATCATTCCTCCATATTTTTCGAAAAGGGAAACCAGATTATCTCAACACTGTGTTGTTTGCTCGGTTACTTCTCAGACGAATGGGTGGATGAACCTATCCTAGGTTTCCTGTCCATTTTCTCTGCTAAAGAGAAAGTTTCCACCCAGTTTGATTACAACGGTTTTTTGGTCGAAAACCTGCACGAGCAACTGGCAAATTTCCCTACAGAAGGCATGTTCTGGTATTCTTCAATACTGGCCTACATGTTTATGTTCTATCAAGCAGACAAATTTTCCTTTCTCATGCAGAAAATGGACAAGGACGAAAAATCGCAAGCAGTAACTATATGGAAGTAGTTGCTCAGAAGAAACTCACTGAGTTCCATTTCAAACAGTACATCGAGTTGTTTTATCACCCAGTGGTAAGCATGCTCAGTGGAAGGCCAGAACCGAGGATAAACGAGGAGATCCAAAGAGTTCTGCACCTTTCAGATCTCGCAAAGACCGGGGACTAGTTCCTATATCATAATAACACAGAGATCAGAGTCTATGCGTGTGAAATAGCTCCATACAAATTGCCCAAGTATGTGCCTATTCGAATATTTTCACTAGAGTATATTCGTCAGATGGTAAACTTAGATGACATTCATTTTGTGTCTCTAAAGAAAAAACAACAGATGAGGATTAAAGGGAAAATAGGACCGTTTATCTGCAACGGTCAAGATGTTGGGGAAGAGGCGGATAAACTATTAAAGGAAATGAAATTCAGCACCAGTTTCATATGGCGTTATGATACAAGTGGGATCATTGCAGAGATGAGATCCAAAAACAAAATCTCACCTTATGCTCACACCCTCAAACCAGAAATTGAAAAGTATGTGAACCAGACAGAGTGGGAGGCAAATACTCTGGTAGATACTGAACAATAGGAATCTCCTTCAGTCTCTATTTCACAGACTACCACTCCACAGGTACCAAAGGAAAAAAGGCCAAGAAAGGATGCCTCTCCTTCAGTCATTTAGGTATTAGCAGAAGATTTTCAGGTATACATCAAAAGACCCAAAACCACTCATGCTACTCACATGTCTGGTGAGCAAGAGCCCTACTCTGCCAAAGTGATTGAGGGAAAACATCAGGTGGTGTCCACTTCTTCTTCAAAGAAGCATATGAATATAGTTGTGACCACCCAAACTCCACAAGGACCCGTACCTCTGAACATTTTCAAAAAATATGACATGATTAAAAAGAAGAACCAGATGTTGACAAACAACACCTACGCTCAGTTCTGGAAGCAAGCGATGTCCATTTCCTTCTAACACTTCGCATGCAACTCTTTTGTCTTCGTCATCATCCCATACACATCGATTGACATTACCAAAATCCTTCATATATTATGTGCAAAATCCAATAGCCTCCTGCATTGAATATCCCTCACACATGGTACCTTCTTGTTTTTCCTTATTACGTATAAACTTTTTCAGAACCTTCATATATCGTTCTATAGGATACATCCATCTTGTTCTTATCGGGCCACAATGCTCTAGTTCATGTTCTAGATATATAAGAAGATGCATAGAAATATTGAATATTGTTGGTGCAAATTCTCGTTCCAATAAGCAAAGGACTTCAACAACAACTCACCTCAAATTATCAAAGTTTGAAGGATCTAACACATGCAAACTCATTATCTTCAATATTAAGCCCAACCTCTTGTCCCCTTTTCCAAACTTGATATGATCACAATAGGTAAAATATCCTTGATTATGACATGATAGTCATGGGTCTTGAGGCCTCTTAAGCCATTATTGTCAGTTTTCCTTCTAATATTACTACTCACATATCCAATAGGAAAGCAAGTCTGAGACATCAACATTAAGAATTTTTCATGTTATTCCTTTGTCCACACATAAGGAGCAATAGGTTTTTTATATCTTCCATCACCATATTTTTCAACCCAAAGATTTCGACGGATCTTTAGTTTTTGAATGTCTAGGCATGATGACACTGTATCATATGCACCAAAATGAGTTTCTATAATAGAAAAGGCTAAGTTTTTCTCAGTATGCATAAAGTCAACAACATGCCTAATGGTTATATGCTTAAAGTATGGCAACTTATAAAATATGCACAATCGTTTTACACCACTATCATTAAGTGGATCATTTTTACTACTAGGAATGCCACCATTTTCAATAAACTGCATTCTTTTTTCTCCATTCTCAATAATGTAATCACTTTTTATTTCCAATGGTGCTTCATGATTCTCTTCCTGACCATTGAAACGTGAATTTTGTCGATGATATGGATGATCCATTTTAAGGTAAGCACGATGTCCACAATAAATACACTTACACAAACTACTTGAGTACGTCACAAAACCCTTAAAGATACAAGTCGGGCATCCATGGTATCCATGAACATTGAGACTAGTCAGTGTTCCATATGCAAGAAGATTGTGTATCGTAAACAATAAAGAAGCTCTTAAAGTGAAGTACTTTTTTGAATCACTGTCCCTTAAAATTTGAATTGCTTCAATTCCTTTCCACAATTCTGCTAGCTCATCAAATAATGGCTCTAAATAAACATCAATTGTATCTGAAGTCACACTTTTCTTTCCTAGTATAATCAATGAAAACATTAAGAAAAATGGTTTGGTTGCTAACCATGGAGGCAAGTTATAATTTATCAAAAACACTGGCCAAGTTGACCATTTAGTACTCTGATATGAGAATGGGTTCACCCCATCTAGAGCTAAACCCAACCTTATATTAAGAGGATCTTGGGAAAAATCGGGCCATTTGTTGTCAAATTCCATCCACATCTTAGAATCAACCACAGACCGTTGTTTCCCATCTATGCTCTTATTTTGGGCATGCCATTGCATAAGCTCAACAATGTCTCGACATATATACATTCAAAGCAACCGTGGGATTAGTGGAAAGTGGCGAAGAACCTTTCTAGGAGCTGAATTTGATTTCAACCCTGGTTTATACCTCACTTCTTTACATTTCGGACATTCGGTCTCACTTGCATAATTTTTGCGAAATAATACACAACCATTCACACATGTGTGGATGTTTTCATACCCTAAGCCTAGCTTAGTTATTTGTTCTTTACATGCACTCTTTTTGTTGGCAATGTGGAGTCAGGTGGTAACAACCGACATAGAAATGACAATAAGTCATCAACACTCTCATTTGTCCAACCATGCACCGTTTGCAAATCAAGAATTAGAAGGATTGTTTCCAACTGACTTAAATCACAAGTACCATACACAGATTTTGAAGCATCCTCCATCAATTTCTACCAATCATCATTGGAACCCTCATTCAACATTCTATCAACT
Organism: Picea engelmannii; assembly: GCA_009831015.1. Taxonomy (NCBI): domain Eukaryota; kingdom Viridiplantae; phylum Streptophyta; class Pinopsida; order Pinales; family Pinaceae; genus Picea; species Picea engelmannii. Next base: position 182,897 of record ML798683.1, on the reverse strand, counting down.
TCAATCCCTTCATCTAAGGTTGGTGCCTCTTGATCTACATTTGTTGCATCTTCATCTATGTTTGGTGCCTCTACATATCTCATGCTTTGCAATTGTATCCTATCTGGATAACAACTTTTAGGAAAAGGGCTTATACTGCTATGACCAAATTTCACCATATGTTCATAAATCACTTGTCTTTTTCTCCTCTTCCCACAATGAAAATCATTACATGGACATGCATATTTCTCCAAGCTCTTCTCATTGGCTAATCTCTCATCATGTGCATGGTATTCATTCATTGACAAAACTGGGCGTTGACTCATGTTCAATTTTCTGCATTCAATTATGACATTGTTATGTAACTATCACTTTCAACTATTTTAATCTATCTTGTCTTTAATTGAAATGCATCAAAACCAATTCCTATAGAGAAAAAGGAACTAGATATAAGATAAATTATTAGTTAATATGATGAATTAGTTTAGACCACCCATCAAGAATCCTCTCTTTTAAGTATCCATGAATATCATATAAAGGATTTATCATTGATGTTTAATTAATAGTGGTTCCAAACTAAATGTCATGTCTAAGACTATTATGGAACAACTTGGATTTTTCTGCATCAATGAGAAATTCAAAGAGAATAGTGGGCTGAAAAAGAACCCAGGGTGCACCTGGATTGAAGTTGATAACAAATTTCAATGGTTCTATGCTAAAGACAGGTCACATCCATAGTCAAAGAAAATCTATGCAATGTTGGAAATTTTGGCTAGGCAGATTGAGGGGGTAGGGTATGTTCCTGACACATGTTTTGTGTTGCATGATGTGGATGACAAAGGCAAGGAATACCAACTCTGTGGTCTCAATGAAAGGTTGGCTATTGCATTTGGGTTGATCAATACATACACAGGAACTATTATTCGAATTGCCAAAAACCTTTGTGTGTTTGGTGACTATCACATTGCCATCAAATTTATCTCTATGGTTGTTGAAAGGGAAAGTGTAGCGACGGATGCAAACCGGTTCCATCATTTCAAGGATTGAGTGTGTAGTTGCAGTGATTACTAATGATGCTAGTTGAAACAAACAACAATCATAAGCTTGCTTTTCAAAACCAATCTACTTGTTGTTTTCTTCGTGTTACCGAAGATTTTGTAGACCCAGAGAAATTTGATTTTCCAAGACTTTATTATCCTATCCTAGACATGGAAAATTGTGATGTGAGAGACACTGTAAGTGTTAAAGCTCTATCATTCTATTGATTGGTGTTAACATATTCATGAATTAGTGGAGGAAATATATAGATTATTCTTTGGTAGTTTACACAGGGAGTGACTTAATGTTAAACATTGTATTTGGCAAAGGAATTAGGTGTCCAACACATTGTTCTTCCAACATGATAAGAAAACGAACATGCACAGTAAAAATAAAGAGATATGAATATGGAACAAAATTTGAAGATGGTATTGTTTCTTAACTACTTGGTGGATACAAATATTCTTAACTAATTGATAGATGCAATTATTTCATTCTTGTCAAATTCTGCAGGAAGGCATGCTAGATTGTCCTGTGATTGTTCCCCATATGATTTAAAAAAAAAAATGATCAAGCCTCTCTGGATAGAACTGTTAGCTTCACATTCTCATTTAGCATGCTAGAAGTATACATGGGACACTTGAGAGATTTTCTCACCTCTCAATCAACAAAGTTAGTAGACCATCTTGCCAAAATGGTCTTTTATATTCATGGCATGGTACTCTTCTTCAATTTTAAATGTGTACAGAGTTGTAACTGCAGTCAGATAGTTTTGTTTTTCTTTCTATTTAATCTTTCTATCCAAATGGATGAAAAGGGTAATGTCAAGGTTGAGAACATGAGGGAAGTGATCATGACCAACGTCGACCAAGAAAGCAAATCGCATAGAAAAGGTAGCAGAGCTATATCTACATCTTGGACCAATGCCAATGAGGCTTCTAGCAGATCACATTGGTAGGTACCTCTTTTGATTGGAAATACTGGATCGATACTGTGAATAGAAACACTGGACATGTAAATCTAGTCTCATTCATCCTTATTTTTTGGTTCTCGAGATGAAACATTATCTACTTGAACTATTATTGGGTATTGATCTCCAATTTGATCTATCGATAAACTATTTAGGTAAACTACCCCTACTTTATATGCCTCTTGAACTAGACTGGCGATAAGCAATGGAATGCAATGAATAGATTTGGATTTTCAAGGTGCACACCAAAGTTGGGGTGGGAAGGACACATTTTTTAGGACACATTTTTTATGATCTTTCTAAGTCCTAAGTATAGTTCACCTCAAAACCCATGGGATGTCTACTTGCCTACTCCTAGAAACCACTTCCCACTCTAGCTTGGAACCATAATATCACTAATTATATATGTATATATTATATAACTCCCCTTGTATTGAATCTCAATGATGAGTCTTTATATTAAGGAGTTGGATTCCTATCTACTCAAGTCGTTCACCTTGTTAGCTATACCTAAACGGAATTCCCACACATGTCTTTTTACTTATAATGTATTATTCAATCTCAAACTTATCCACTAATTAGCACTCAAACTGAGGGGGACACTCGAGATTTAATAGTCATGGAATATTCTATCTACTCATGTCTCTATGTCATCTACCCTTGCCCTTGTAGCCTATGCTACTTCTGCCTTTTCTCTTGCTACTCCTATATTTTCCTATACCTTTACTTATGCCTTTCCATATGATCATTTTAAGTCATTTTCACAATCATTGGTTTTGGCATTTGATAAAACAAAGAAGAACAACAACATGGCGGAAAAGGCTCACTAGCCAACACTCAATGTATTCACACCAATGGTACATATTTATAGTATAATGGGTGATGCCACCTCATAGAGATATTTGATCTAGATCCTAAAATCATGCATGATGACTAGGCTAGGCAATCTTAACTAAATCATTGGTCATCACTTGAGGATATATTATTAATATCCTAAATGAATAATACAAATACAGGTGACAATCTAGACTTAGTGGTTGGTAAAGGTAAGCCATAGGCTAACAATCCCCCCCTCAATCACAAGTCCGATCAATAATACCAGCAATAAAACATAAACTGATATCAATTCCAAGTCTTCATACTGAAACTCCTGAGCTGAGCCTTAATAAAGAATTGTCTGAAAAACCGCCAATTTGGATGTTGAATAGTTCATCTGAAATGAATTGGAAGAGAGCTGAGATATGGAAGTGAACAACTGCAATATCTTAACATTCCCTCATTGCTTGACAATTTGATCATTTTGCCAAGTATTTTAGATAGAAGAATCTGATGTCTCCTGCTAAATGGTGAACATGTAGTATCACCACTCTAATATCAGTGTATCACTGAAAGTGCTCTCTAAATATGTGGTTTGGGATGACCACTAACCAATTGATACCATGTATCTGATGGTTTTTGGATAACCACTAACCAATATTGACACTTTTAGGTGTCCAACAACATCCCAATGTATAATGTGTATGATTCAATTGCAAGTCATTGAACCATAATCCTGCCAAATTCGGTCATCTCTGGAAAATCTCACTATGTAATCATGTGAGACATGATGCATGCAATTTGTTCACTTAATGTAAACTCCAATCTGATCAAAGCGAACCAAGAGAAGTGAATCAACTTCTAGTTTGACACATCCCTGAAAATGCCTGACAACTCAATCAAATGCCAAGCCACAATGCAGAAGGATCCTCTTGTCCTCTGCTAGGTCAAATGACCATCTATGTGAACCAAACGTCCACATCATTGCTCTCAAAATCAAAATCAACATCCAAATTATGTATGATTCAACTTAAACTTATTGAACCATAATTCTACCAAAGTCTGTCATCTACAGGCCGCAGTTTCCCATTTGGCAAATTCCATGCCCATCTGGCATACTTGATGTTTGTTGTTGTCGAAACTTTCTGTTTGACATGTTATCGCTCTGTAAATTCCCAGAGGTTGTCAGAGTAGAAGAAATTTACAAGAGGTAACTTTATCCAACCACTTCGAAATTGGAATCTAGCCCTACCAGCTTCAGAGAGGGATCTCTCTGTATGATTTAGCGATGTTTTAACTTTAAGATATTAGGCTAGTTAAATAAAATAAGATTGAAAAGTTTTGGTGTTGTTTTTGTTAAGTTGGCTGAAAAGAGTTTACGCTTCCATTAGGATATGGGGTATGTATTATAAAGATGGAAATCTAAACATAAATAAAAAGATTCTTTTCACAGGGCAAGATAATGCATTCATTGGATTCTTTAGCAGTAAAATGATGAATAGCATAAAAGATGAGAATGTCAATTAAAGTAAAGAAACATTTAAGAATTTCTTCACTGTAATATCAGAAAGATAAACATTAAGATCTTTCAAATCCAGAAACAGGGTATACAAAGATAAATCCTGCAACATGCGCTACTTTAAAAGATTAGATTAGAAAACAATATGACAACTAAGAGAGAAAAACATTTAACATAGAAAAGAATAACATCACCAATGAACAACACGCGAGAATCCTGTGAAACGTCCCTTTGTATTACTGGAAGATCTCTTGACAAAAATTACAGTCTTTCTAGCTTACAAGGCGTAAAGATCAACCCTCGGTACTTCAAAGTTTGAAGTATTTATAATAAAAAATTACATACGATCCTGTCATTAAAGATCAGGACGTGGAAATCTAAATTTAGCTAACTAACTCAACAAGATACAAAAATTTAGGAACTGTTTGATGATGTGTTGAAATCTTCATGTTGATTTTGGGGTAAGCCATTGGTGAGTCCTCTACACGACCTCATCTGACTGGATAGTTGATTGGGCTTGGACACCTCATCTCCTACTCGATCAGATTGCATAACTCTTCCCATCGAAGGTTACTGGGAACGCTGACTTTGAGCAATCTTCGGTATACTTCATCCATCTCCGTATACTTGGCAAAAGTTGGCTTGATGATGAAAATGTACTGGATCTCGTGTTGTATGCTGATGTCTGACTGGAAAGATTCTAAAAATGCATTGTCTGTGATACTGCCCTGTATTCCCGAGAATTTCGAACTATCTTTAGCCACGATGGCTAGTTTCTTTTTATAATCAGACAATGTCATTAACTTGTCATTTATAACCCTTAAGCCAGGGAGGCCTTTCTTCTGCAGAGCTTCAATTTTGCTAAAAAAAAATTGCACTCCTATGTCCATAGCCTGAACCTTTTCCTCCAGTTGTATCATCAATCCTCTCTTGGTTAGGACCCTCTTGACCTCGAGGATGGTTTATGTCCTATCTTCAATTCTCAACTCCTCTAAATCTTCTCTGGTTTTTGAATTCAAGAATTTAATGATCTCAGTGGCTTCTACGGGCATCTCTCCCAATTCTCCTCTTATCTTTTCAATCGCCTGCTTGCTTCTTTGCACCAGTTCGTTCTGTTCGAACATGATTTGTACCATAGGCCATATTTCATTTATGGATTTGTTGATATCCATCCAAACATTTTCCTTGACCTCAGCGAGTGTTTTGCCTACCACTGTTTGCTTTTAAAGTTGTTGCAATTCCTGTTTGAGCTTGTCTGATGTTTGTTTCTCCTTGGAGTAGCTAGCTTGGTAAGAAGACTTGAGTTCCTCAAGGTTCTCAACCTCCTTTTTAAGTCTTCTAATCTCTGTCTCTTGCAAATTCATCTCCTCCATGGATTTTGCCAGTTCTACTGTCTTCTCCAGAGCTGTCAGTGGAGTTGCTGAGGGAATTTCTGCTGTAGATGTTGTGCTTACTCCTGTGAGAGGAACTACACTCAATGGAATGACTTCCATAGTCTTTTGTTGTTCCTTCTCTTTCAATATTTTTTCCAATTCTACTTCCATCTCCTTCAACTGCGCATTTTGCTCCATGATCAGCTTGAGCATCTCATCCTTTTCTCCTTATGTCTCAGCTATCTCCTTTGCCTGTGAATCTTATGTTGGTCGCAGTTTCAACTATTTCCTCAGAGATGCTATATTGGCATTTTTCTTTTTAAGCATCTCCTCGACTGCTTTCACATTCGAGGGATCATACCTGATCTTAAGGATCAGTTCTTCCAACGTCTTAATTCTGTTATCCTTTGCAAAGGATGATATCTTTTCTAATTTCAGCTCTGTCTGGACATTGCTCAGAGATACCTCTAACTTAGAGGCAACAGTAGAAGCATTTGCCAACGTGGAGAAAACCATTTCTCCAGTTTGCCTGTGTAGATCCATTTGATCAGCAGGATGCACATCTTTAGTCTGAAATTCGAATGTTGCCCTTTTGTAATCGGTGATTACTTTTGGGTCTGGCACCTGTGCTTGTAGAAATGCCATGTGCATTCTACCCTTCTCAGTATCAAATGCAAACAACAGTCTGTGTTGTGCAGTTGATGTTTGCTTCCAGAACTGAGCATAAGTATTGTTGGTCAGCATCTGATTTTTCTTTTTGATCATATCATACTTCTCAAAAACACTCAATTTTGGTACTATTTTGCTCAGTTGGTTGACTGGTGGAGTATCCGTGGGTTTCTTGGAAAAAACTATAGACATGATCTGTTTGTTTCTTGTGCCAAGAAGTGACCGATCATCCTTCGTAGTTGCAGTGGATTGGCTTCCCTTTTCACCAACCGTGTCAGGTGCATGACTGGTCTTTGGCCTTTTGGTGTGCAATTGGAAATCTTCAACCGAGACTTCGGTGATGAAAGGTGAGTATCCTTCCTGGGTCTTTTCTCCTTGGGAACCTGTGGTGTACTCGTCTGTGAGATAGTGACCGAAGGGTCCTATTGTTCTATTTCAACCAAGGTGTTCGGCTCCCATTTTGTTTGATTCGTGAATTTTTCTATCTTAGGCTTGGGTGTATGAACATATGCAATGTTTTTATTTTTAACCCTCATCTCTGAAATTATCCTGCATGGGTCATAGTTCCATATGAAACTAACCTGCAACTTCATTTCTTTTAGCAATCTATCTGCTTCCTCTCCAGCGCCTCGACTATTGCAAATGAAAGATCCTATTTGCCCTTTGATTCTAAGTTGTTGCTTCTTTTTCAGAGACACGAAAGGTATGTCATCTGAGTTAATCATTTGCCTTATGTACTCCAGAGCAAATATCCTCACAGGTAGGTACTTGGGCAGTCTGTATGGAGCCAACTCGCATCCATAAACTCTGATCTCAGTGTGGTTTTGGTAAAGATACCAATCACCAGTTTTAGCAAGATCTGAGAGGTGTAAGATCCTTTGAATCTCCTCGTTTATTCTTGGCTCGGGTCTGCCATTGAGCATACTCACCACTGGATGGTAAAACTGCTCGATAAACTGTTTGAAACTAAATTCTGTAGAATTTTGCCTGAGTAGTGAAGTCCAAGCTATTATCGCATGCGGCCTTCCGTCTTTGTCCATCTTTTGCATTGAGAAGGAGAATTTGTCCGCTTGAAAGAAAGTGAACATGTAAGCTAGTATTGAGGAATACCAGAACATGCCCTCTGTGGAGAAATTTGAGAATTGTTCATGAATATTGTCCGCCAGGAAAGTACTGTAGTCGAACTGAGTGGTGGGTCTCTCATCGACGAAGAAAATGGACAGAAAACCCAATATGGGTTCATCCACCCATTGATCCGAAAAATACCCCAGCAGAGCACAGAGCGATGATATGACCTGGTTTCCCTTCACTAAGAACGGCAAGGAAGGATATGGGGGATTTGTCTTGGGGAGTTGAGCGGCCTGTGGGAGAAAAATCTCAAAAATTTGAGCTCTTTGGGGGAATGATAGTTTCTGGTATAGTTCTGTGATGACTTCAAGATTGAAAGGGGTGGAGGATTCAGCTCTGGGCATCTGCATCATCTGATCGATGGCTTTAGGTGTAATAAAAAACAGATTTTTTTTTGATGAAGATACTATGGCTCTCTGGTCGGGAATGTAGTGGGCCTAGCATTTGAGGGCGAATTCGGGGAAATGGTGAACCTGGGAGAAAAGATACAGGGGAAGGTTTGATTCCCAAAGTCCAATTTCATCACTCTGGTCCAAGAAAATGTCCTTTAGCCATGACTGTAAATCTGCGAAGTCGAATTCGCATCTGGTATCTGCGATTAAATGATCTTTATCGGCCAAATGAATCCTGTTGAGATCGACAGGAGGCGGGAGGAAAGGATTTTCCTCGGATTTTTCTTTCTTTAATTTTGGCACCATCACTGTCAAAATACCTGCAAGTAAACCAAAAAGTTAGCAAGGACGACTGTGGCTTTGGACAACTGACTGAAATGGAGAGGAAAACAGGGAAAAATACTCTCTAGTGTGGCTATAGGGTAAATGATGGGGGGAATGAAGGGTGAAGGTAGTTTTGAGCAAACAGATACCCGTTGGGCGCGGAAGACAACTCAGCAGGCTAACGGATAGGTTAGCCTGTAATAAATTGCCAACGGGTCATTTGGAGCGTGAGATGGCAGGTGACAATGAATGACAAATACGACTGAGTGCGTGGAGGGAGTTGATTGGGACTTGACCATGGTGAAGGGACTTGTAATGCGATTAAAGGACCGACAGAGTAATGAGATGTGATCTTTAGGGGAAAACGTGGAAGATGATGTCATGGGGTGACAGGGTATGTCAAACCGTGGTAAGCGGTGGGAGTCTGAACCGATGGATTCCTGCCACGTAGAGGAAAAGGGCGCCCGCTAGAGAAAACACTACATTCCGGACCCCTCCCCCCCATCGTTAAAGGTAGACCGGTCAGGGGGTTTCGAAAAATATCATCAGTCGTCCATTGGTGCGCCTGTCGCTGGACCATAGATCTGAGCGCGACATTTAACCAACATTCTGGACCCCCCCCACCATTAAAAGCAGAATGGTTGGGGGGGTCCGGAATTGAATCTTGACCGTGGATCTAAGTGTTGGCACCTCAGTCGTTCAGATGCGCACTTTCGTTATCTCTAATTTCGGACCCCCCCCCCCCAACCGTTAAAGGTAGAACGGTCGGGGGGGTCTGGAAAAACTTGTCAACCGTAGATCTAGGCGCCAGCATCTCATCCGTTCATCTGTGCGTTGTTTTTAATCTGTGAGCGCAAAATCATATTTTCTTTGAAACTTAGGATAAGCACGTTATCTGGGTTTTCCCAAATTTTCCCTGTTTTCATCACCATGGGGTTAGACATCAAACCTTTAAACCTCAAAGATATGGTTCAACATCGATCATCATGCCTGTTTTATTGGGATAAAGCAAACTACCCTATGTTCTAACCTAATTGCCTATGACAATTAGCTCAGATTAAACTGTTGGACTAAGAAATTACTCTATCCTGGGGTTATTTGACCAAGATTAGGCAATTTGGTCAAATTTATTCACTAGCTAACCTAAATCACTTGACTAAGATTAAACAGTTTAGCCAAGCTTATTCACTACTCCTATCAACATCAATTTAAAAGGACTTGGTCATGTTTAAACTGTATGAACCAAGTCACTGTTATTGCATGGGGCTTTATCCAGTTTCTTCTATGCCCTCTTTTATTCTTTTTCTTTTTCTTTTCTTTTTTCTTTCTTTTCTTTTTCTTTTTCTTTTCTTTTCTTTTTCTTTTCTTTTTCTCAAATTATTTGCAGAATGGAAAATCATTTGACAAACAAGACACTAAAGTGATAACATTTCAGTCACCAGTTGATCCTATAAATTATAGGGTTATAACATGACAACCATCTTCAATTCCATCATCAATTCCCCCCTTTGTCAACTGAAAGGAGAGACCACAAGTGGTTTCATGGAACATCGTCACTGGAATTTTGAACTCCCCCCCTTAACGTGCATGAGAGTTACATCATTGTACTCCCCCCTTCTATGCTCAAGAGAGTACCATACTTGTTCCAATTGAGTACAACACAAAGTGGACATGCAAAAAAAACCACATGTTATCCCATCCCGTGAGGGCCATGCTCGAAAGCTACACCATAAGGGGACCACTTATGTGAGGTACAAAAATGTTATGTGCTACAATATTGGTCTTTACTCGAGATTCAATTCTTCGGTAAGACTTATATAATCGCTTGGTTGTTGATGACCTTTGCCAAGGATCAATCCACTCATAGTGAATCTTATATCTTGTAGGTTTCTGCAATGTTGAACATCTGTCTGAAGAGTGGTTATGCTTGCCACAATGCTGGCAAGGATGGAGATCAGAACAGTGATTCTCCATGTGACCAACTCGATTACAATGTTAGCATGTCACATTATGGTGTTGAACTTGAACATGTGAAAGTGAATCTTCTTGAATGAATCCAACACTTTGGAACTTGATTGGTTTGGAATAATCGGGAATATGAAAGGTAACTTCCTTCTCATATCCAAGTCCTGTTCTATTCTTGTTGTAGATTATTTCTTCCCAAGGTCTAATGATGGGCTTCGAAAGAGTATTATGAACATGTTTCTTTGAAATATGTGGAAGTTGATTTACTGCATGTTGTTGCGCCATTGAAAGGTTTTCTTCACTGAAGTCAAAAGAAAACTCTTGAAAAGTAGGTTCATGAATAGCTTCGTCTTTGTCTACATATGGAGTTTTCTTACTGAATTGCTCCTTCACTGACTATTCAACATCATCATCATCATCATCATCATTATCATCATAGAGAGGGTTGTGTTGAACAAAAACTAGTTCAGAACACTTCACTGGTTGTTGATTTTTGAGAATTATCAACTCATCATTCAATAGTTGGGATTGTGCTTGAAGAAGTCTAACTTTAGCTTGCGTCACTTGCAAACAAGTTAGCACTGATTGAAGAGTTTCTTTGTTCAATATCACTGTGTTGTCTTCAGTGGTGTTTATTAGAGTGTTCAGTAACTCTAATAATTCGAGACTTCGAGCCATTTCAAAAACACTAAATGAGGTCTCCTTGTGCAGGTAGATCCTAATTACAATTTGACTCGACAGAAGAAGGCTTATCTGCAACTCGCTCACTTGAATCGCTCACTTGAACTTCACGCTCGCTTGAATTTGTTTCACGCTCGCCTGAATTTTCCTTGCTTGAACTTGCTTCCAAGAAGTTGAGAATGTCGGTTACCACCGAAAATTCATCCCAAAGTATTACAATGGTTTGAGTTTCAACTACTCAACCTTGTCAATTTCGACTCAAAATTACAATGGTTTGAGAATCTAGAATGATACAAACAAGTTGTGGGTGTCGGGTTCAACCAAAAATGCACCTTATGAAAAATTCAATTCAACTCAACTTGATTTTAAAAAGACAAGTAAACTTACAAAAGGACAATTTGCAAGTTACAATAAATATTGATTCTGAAGTTGAATTACTCTTCAAATTTGAAGGTGTTGTTGATGCTTTTGAGCCCAATTCTCCTTTGCTTACGAGCTTGACTTGTTCATTGCTTTAGTATTCTTTGTTGATGCTTGATATGCATTACTTTTGCTTGAATGCATATGCATGAGTAACATTTTTCTTGAGCTTGTATGTGTTATGTTAAATGCTAAAATTGTAAGTTTGTTTAAGTCAAAACTAGACATTAAACAATATAAGCTTGCATTAAAATTTCACCATTGAACACTACGCAAAGTGTTCCTAAGATCCCCTTATTCAATTTCGGGCGAATCTAGGACATGAGCAAAAAATAATGTATTTTATTATGGATTCCCTAGTGATCACAATAGTGTGCCTTGTGCCGAAATACAATAAGAGGTCATCCTAATCTCTTTCTTGATATCACAAGGATATTCAAAGAGAGGGTTACACATGTTTCAAGCTCTCTCTCTACTTTTACCAAGGAAACAAGCCCCCAAACTTGAAACCACTTGTGAAGAGATTTGGATATGTTGAGAAAATCGCCTAGTAAAAAAGTTGAGGAAACCAATGAGAAATTTGTTCCAGTTCCCTTTTGTAACTAGTGGTTGATCCCCACTTGATTATGTCATGCATTCACAAATGAAGAAATACAAGCAGGATCCTTCCGAATACCATTAGGTGCACAAATCCCACTAGATACACCCATTGCATCTGGTTTAAAAATTGATATCACTTGGATAACATTTTCTGGATCAACACCACCAGCTAGTAACCATTCGTATTTACAAGTCTACGAGGAATTGTGTGCGAGGCCATGAGAAAATTTCGAGGATTTAGAGGCGATTTATCTGACCTTCTGGATTTCTCGAGATTTGAACCTGGGGTTTTGGTATTGGGCCCAGAGGGAACAATGACCAATTTTCTCCTCCTCGAAATTGGCTACAACATTTCCTATTGTCATCTGAAATTGGCCTCTACTCAATTCAGTTGCCTGTAGAATTTAACAGATAATGGTAGACATATAGCTAGATATGTGTCCATTTGCATTTATTTTTACCAGAAAAACACACAGGCAGACATCCACAACATCGCATGATTGAAACTCGAGAGATCTAAGTCATGTATAATAAATTTTTATCTTTACATTTCCTTGGCAAAATTCCATTGGGAGCGTGGGCTTCCTTCCTTTCTTGATCAATGGAAAAAATGAAACCACTTTTAAGACTGTAAAATCGAAACCGCACAACACATTTTCTCTACGCGCAATTATCCAATCAACAATGACGGAACGAATTGACGCATGTGGATCTACACATGGTGAAATTGGCACACAACAGATACTTCAGATCTTTGTAGATCAGGGGCGAATTGTTAGAGCTTGATTGATGGACATTTCACTCGTGCAGGTGCAAATAGCCCTGGGCAGATCTTTGTGTTGATCGGATTACAACAGATAATGTGGATCGATCACTGATGCAGATTTGTGGTGAAGGTGCACGCAGATCAAGACGAGACTAACAAGTGGTCCATCAAAAATGATGTAGATCGTTGCAAATATCTCAGATCACTTGAATTGTTGGATTGTTACAAAATTACACAGGGAAAAAAAAAAAAAATGAAATGAGACCCCATTTCTATCAAAAGCAAAGCCAAGACATCGAATCCAGTCACTGAGGAAAATGATGAAAGTTGAAAATGAACATAGTAAAGCAATAGTGTTGAAAAACCTCTTTCATCGATGATTCCAGATTCCACTTGTTGAATCGTTCACTCGTGTTGTTGTATTTCAAGCGTTGAATCATTCACATGAGATGGACGCATGGGATTCCAAATCTATCAGCATGGGCTACGAAGGATTGTTGCCATTATTATTTTGGGCATGGATCTGAGGCGGATTGTTGTGGATCGATCTCTAAATCCGTGAAGGGTGTGCACAATAAAATATTCATGGTCACTGGATATTTGAGCATGGAATATATCTGCCATGTAGTCCAACACTACGAACGAGGGTGATTTTGGGGCGATATATTGGTGCAGATAAGATCATTGGTATGAATCGTTGGGTGAAGAAATAGATCGTTGGGTGATGAAGTAGATTGTTGAATTGCTGGGTCACTGGCACTGCCTCTCACTACACAAAACCAGATCTAGTAGATTAACCCATACAAAACTACTACTCCACTTTCATCATCCACTTCTTCAGGCATATGCAAAACTAAAGCACTAAACTAAAGTACGTGTTTGCTAATTTTCAAAACCATATGTATACCTTAGCAGGACCGATCCACATCACTAGATCCAATCTGCAACACCTGCTCCAGATCCAGATTCGTGGAGTTTAGGTTTAGATTTGTGGCTTCATATGGTCGCTCAATGTCGATCCAAATCATCAACACGTTCTTTTTTTGCTTCACCTCACTTCCCATGGAGTTACCAGTCCCTTAAGACCATAAGAGCTAAACAAAGAAGAACAACAACATGGTGGAAAAGGCTCACTAGCCAACACTCAATGTATTCACACCAATGGTACATATTTATAGTACAATGGGTGATGCCACCTCATAGAGAGATTTGATCTAGATCCTAAAATCATGCATGATGACTAGGCTAGGCAATCTTAACTAAATCATTAGTCATCACATGAGGATATATTACTAATATCCTCAATGAATAATACAAATATAGGTGACAATTTAGACTTAGTGATTGGTAAAGGTAAGCCATAGGCTAACAACATTGGCTTTTCCTAGAACTATCTCTCTCCTACTTCCTTAGGTTCCCTTACCTTATGGGTGAAATTGCAAAGGGTTCTTACTCAACATCTAGATACATATATGAATCAATGAAGTAAAATAGGTTTTAAATTGGCTATGAATCTAGAAGAAGAAGGGATGCTCTTGGATCAAAACATTGGGCATACACTAGGACTTTATCCCAATTGTTCATAGGTGGGAGGGACCCTAAGACCCAAAACCATAGACATAGAGTAGAAATTGGGGGATACTCTATTATGCTTACATAATGATCATTAATTATCAACATTTTCAGGTCAAGTAACACAAACACTTATATTATACAAGGTAAGGTGCATGTGTAAAGAATAAACTAGTATACTATACCTATAATAATGAAAGAAGGGAAAACAACCAAATCCCATAATTCTTTTGGTTTTAGAACCTTTACTTTTTTCTTTGAAATAACCCATATCACTTGGTGCACTTCATTTGGTCTTGTACCGACTATTTCCACTTGAGGAATTGGTTCAAGGAAAGTGGCTTACTTTTCCTTTGCCTGTGATTTTACCTCTACTATTAGTGGTCCAGAGACTCTATACGACATTGAAATTGCTTCCTGGGATGTGTAAAAACCATCTGTAGGACATGATGATAAACCTAGAATAGTGTAGACTAGAGGAAGGAAAGTTGCCTTTGCTACTGTCTCTACCCTTGCCTCTACTACATGTGCTCCTAGAGGATAAGAGACAATAGAATATGTTGTTGTCTCTAGGACTATCTTTGGATTTGTTGTTGTAGGATATGAAATAACTATAGGGGTTGTTCTAGCTACCTTTGACCTAGATATTGCTACTACATGACATGACTCTCAACCAGTAGGCCTAGAAATCCCAACTCGTAGTAGTTATAGGGGCGTTAAGATGGACAACATGTATGTGACAAGTGTCCCATAGAGAGGGACTGGATTAATCATTGCATGTTGTTGATGTAGCTCTCAAATTGCTAGCTACAAAACCAATTCCACATACAATTACTAATTAGTTTTTATACATATCTCATCTCTTTATAACTACAACATACATTCATTCCAATAGAGTTTTAGTCAAGACACAACCTATCTTATGGATATTGTCTCACTCTTTTTCACAGAGGCCATTTGGCCAAAACTTGTTAATCCCTTTGTAAGCAAGATTCAATAGAATCCACTTAATTTGGATGTCTATGTTTTCCTCTTCCCATGACCCAAAGGAATAATAAGAATGTGAAGAGATGCATGATGTTGGCCATAATCTATCTACTACTAAGAATTCTCAACAAGCTATCCTTTTACACAATCCCAAAGTATTTTTCATTTGCTTTAAGCACAAACAAAAGTAGACAACTCTTCAACATGGGTATGTTTATTGCAATATGTTCAAATCATGCTAGAATATATCATAGGCTTCCTATCCATTCCATTTTTTGGATACAAAACAAATCAATATATTTCCTCCTCACATCGATAGAGAATTTCCAAGGCACATGAGAACAAAAAGGGGAGATGAAACAAGGCATTTATTGACTTGAGAAGGAGAAGTAAATTTGAACTTCGTTGTTGCAGAAGCCCTCGCCCGCCTCTTCAGGAGCCTCCAAGTTCTGTCTTGTGTTGTTGTGCCTTTCTCCATCGCAACAAATCCAAATATATTGAGAATTTCCCAAACCTCAAACGCAATTTCCAAACGACGTGAGTTATTAAATTGCCACTCTCAAACCCAAACGCCCTCCCCTCCCACCAATCAAGCCAAAAATTTGGCGCCAATTAAGTCGAATCTCTGTGTAGTGGAGTAGATCGAGCCTTGTTCATATGAGTTTTGGGTTTCATGGCCATCATCAATCCCTTGCGTGGTCACAAAAAAATGTCACCAATCGAGCCAAATCTCTTTGTAGTGGAGTAGATGGAGCCATGCCTATATGGGTTTCATGTTTCACGGCCATCAATATCGATCCCTTGTGTGGTCGCATACTCTGTAACAATGGTGGGCAACCAACAAATTACTAATTTTGTTTAATGATCACATTTTCTTTTTCTTTTTCTTTTTTCATTTACAATATTGTATTACTATTTTTTAATGATTTTTTTTTAAATTTATTTATATATGTGAATTTATATAGTGATGTTTTGTTTATATATGAATTTATAATATATTTATATGTTAATGATGATAGTTCATTTTCTTAAAAATTAAGAAAAAAAAATCACTAATACTTATTTTGAAGCCCAAGAGACCATTTGCATGTTGTCTAGTATTTTTGGAAGGAATGACGATAAATTGTTGATGCTTTAATTATGAGGGGAGTGATGAATGGAATTTAATTGATGCTTTATGAGGGGAGCGATGGATGGAATCTATCCAAAGTCTAAATACCCTTGTGTCATATTCAAATATGTTGAATTTATTGTAATTGAATCCATAAGAAGTTGTATATTGCTTTTGCCGAAGAACAAAGGTTTAGATTGTAATCCTACTTGCAGGTGTATCTATAATTAATGTTGTCTCATGAACACATCAAGAATTTCAAACACCTAGGATTGAAGAATGAAAATAAGATATGATATTCAACATCCTCCTTGGATGCCTATCGAATGTATGGAGATCCCACAATTAATGGATGAGGAATTGGAAGTGGTTGATAGTTGATTTCTATCCAACTTAGGGGTCTTTGAATCCATCTCATGCAGCGTTAAAATTTAGTAGAAGATTGTTTATGAAATTCATTGTCAAAATTACGTCAATTTTGATCCATATATGTCGTCGAGTGACGTATGCACCTGAATCCATCTACAATGTTTCAATTTACTAAATTTTAACACTGTAGATGGATTCAGAGACCTAAGGGGGTCTCTAAATCCATCTGCAGTGTTAAAATTTAGTAAATTGTACAAATTCATTGTCAAAATCGTAATTTTCCATTGTCGGAGTGACATAACTAAAAATGACCAAATAAATGACCAATTCATATTCTTAATGTTATTTTAATATGGTCATTTTTAGTTTAGATACTTGCTATTTGGTCATATATTTTATCCCGTGACCGCATCGATCATTTATCTTGGTCGTTTTTAGTTGGCTCACTTAAAAATGCTCAAGTTTGGCCATTTATCCCTTGAAAAAATTGTGGTGACCAAAATTTTTGGTCACCTCGTCATTTATCTCTCATTTTGTACTAGTGACATGACCACAATAAAGCACCACTATGTCACATTCATGTTTCAAAATCCCCAATCCCCATTGTTGAATCATTGAACTCAATTTGATTAAGAGGAACCCTCTCCTCATCTATCTACCACATTTTTTCTCCTCCCAAGGCACAAAAATCTCATCAATGATACCCAACCCCCTTATTTTCCTCATGAGAATGCCCAACTTGTGCCTCCCATTATGGAGCAGGTCCATAATTAGATAAGTGGAGATCCTCTCTATGCTTTGCCCCAACAATAAAAACAACTACCAAAGACTACACATATAAGTGAAGCTCCTTAGAATGCTTCATTTGAACAACAACAATTGCTTAAGATTGTGTATTTAAATATGTATCACAATCACATGCTCCTTGATCCATTAGTAATATTTCAACACACAACAAAATTTATAAAGCACTAGTTGAAACTAGTTTTGGACACTCCATGTGGCACATTGACAAACACTGTAAGTACATGCACCTCATCTTCTTATGTCACGCTAATGAGAATTTTACTTTTCGACGATTAGTCATCAAGATTCCAAGTTGTTTGATAACAAGATGATGTTGAGGAGATCAAAGATGTGGTTTTTGATGAATTTCTTACAACAATGTGCAATATATCAAGATTTTGGTCGAGTTTAGGGTATAAAAGATAATCACATTACTAGAAAAATGTGAAGAGTTAGAAGTTGAGAATACCACACTGAAATTGCATCTCACAAAATGGGAAGCCCTTTTAGTCAAGTATTAATCCTCTCTCAATCAAAAGGAGACCCTTCTCACAAAACAACAGATCACCCATGTGGAAGCTCATAGACTATTGAAAGAAGGCTATTTTCTCATACACTATGGTGGAGACATGGATTTGGATTTTATATATAAGAGTTCCCAACATGTCAAGTTGGGAGAAGCTTGTGATACAACCATCAATCAATGGAAGAAGATGGACATGCATGTCATAGAACTAGAAACAAGGTTTACTTAACTCTATTCCAATGTACATACCTTGTTACCTAATTGTGGGAGCAAGAAAACTGTCTTTGGACCCCTTAGCCTCAATAGATGGAAGAACCCAAGAGTCATAAGCCTCTCATTGAGCACACACTCCAAGCATAATCTTTAGGAAATGGTGGTTTTTTTACAAAAGTTTATGTCAATCAATGATGCAAGAAGTTCATTCCAAGACTTCCCCATTGCATCCAATGCTTATAAGTTACATTCACAAGTTCACTTGCAACATTCAAACCAACAAAGGTAGACATGGCCATAAAATCTTCAATTTTTTAATGAACACATAGATTTGAAGCTATAACTTGATCATTTGTAGGGAAAAAGAGCACTTCAAAAACACGATCACGAATGATCTTTCTGATGAAGTGCATTTGTAAATCGATACACATGATGACTTGGAAGATTGGTTGAAACAAAAGGAAGCCTAAACAACCCAGGATGACAACAAGTTTAAGGATTTCAAGGCCAGATGACAACAACTCAACCTAACTTGCCCTATTGCATCCTACATTGTGTTGCTTGCTCAATTAGATGCCTTATGTAACCAAGATGCCACTTCTCTCAATCATCTTCAACAACTTGTTAGGATTGTACAAACTCTCATCATTTTGTTCTAAACCAAGCAACAACTTCAAAAGGTTGCTCTAGATACATTTGCGATCAAGTGACATCAACAATTTTTGTCTCCCTACATTGGACGGATTTGTGAATGTCACCCTCCTCCTCCACCTTAGTTAGATATTTCCATAATTGTTATTACAATTAGATCATGCTCAACTCCTACTAGCTAAATCTCAGTTGAAGGATAAATCCTCTCCCTCGTAGACTTCACCCTCTTTCTTAGCTCTTCTAGTTGAGATTGATATAGGCATGCATTATCGAGCTTCTCTATAGTTTTGATAAATAGTTCTTCCCTATCAATAATTGGTTTTGCTTAGTCATAGGTAGTTCTTTTAATCAACATTACTCAAACTCAACTTTCCTTAACTTGATCATAATTTGGCTATGTTGTTGTAGATATATGCTTTTGTAGAGATCTCGCAACTTTTATCATTTTAGCAACCAACTGAATTATTGTTCAATGTCATCAATAATGCCACTCTTTTGAGTTCTCGATTATTCAAGCACTTACTTCAAACCACCATTCTTACTCTTTTAGTATTAGATTTGGTAAAGCTTGCATAGTTTGATTCTGATAAAGCAATTGAAACCAATCTCAGAAACATAATTATGTAGAACAATTCTTTGGCACAATGCTTTGACACAACTTTGATTCAACATTTCCCTATATTACAACTAGATAGTGTTGATCTCAACATGCTTTTGGCATAATGGAAACATTATGGTTAGATAGTATTGAGACCAATTTGAATGCTTGGGTAGAAGCCCCATGCACAATTGTTTTAGGCTTATAGTTTTACAATATCCCACTAAATGCACTAGAGTGTCCATTGCTTCTCATTTCACATGTTGAGATACAAATGTAAAAAAATGTAAATAATATATTTTTGGAGTAGTGCAGTGGCTTGGTGTTCAACGAGTGGAATCAAATAGTGTACCTCATGACATTATATAACTATTTATACCCAATTGGACTAAGTTGCATGACAATCAAGTGAGGGTTTGTCATCTACTTCTTCGTGTCAAACTGATGGAAATCTCTTTATTGACTATTTGAAAACTAACCATATATATGTCTTGTGCGACATGGTTCTTTTGTCTCCTCTATTCAACACACTTGGAGTAAATAGTGATATGATTAAAGGTTAATTCTTATTATTATTATGCTTTAACATGCATATTTGGTTATGTTATTGAGTGATTTAGCTAGTTAGCATGTAAAGTCAGTGAAGTTTGGTCATAATTGGTAAGAGTTTAATTTTATTTAACATGTTTTTTTTTATCTCCTTAGATGCTCAAACACTGACCTAGCCCGTGGTACCGCCCCTTTTTTATTGAAGACTACCCGAACTTCCCTATTCCCGTCGGGGTGAAAGTAAAGCAAGCAATACCATAATTATTGAATCACTATTGCCAACGCCATTACTATTGAATCACCAACGCAAATACATTGCATCTAATACACTTAGATCTAAATCATTTTCTCAGAAAAAATCATCCTGCAAAATACCTAAACAAGAAGACACATTGATTAAAGTCTTACCATTTAAAAGGCACGAGACATACAACATGAGACACTAAAAAAATATCAATAATAAACTTGAAAAGGAAAATATCAAATCTAAATTCAATTACAAGCATGCACAAATCCTAACCCTCTTTTTTCTCCAATATCATAACATCTAAACACATTTACAAAGACAATTAACAAATATAACATAAAACCCATTGGTTTACACGATAAGAGTGTTTCTTGAGCAAAACGTAGATGCGTAATAAGTAATGGTGAGGATTTTCTTTACATTTGGATTGTGTGTGAGTTACATATATGATTACAACTTTATAAATTTAAAAAGTTTGTAAAATTGTCATATTTGTATCAACTTTCATAAGGTGATTACGCTCTTCACATAATTTTTTTTTGTTTGAAATATATGTTTTAAAACATATATATTAATTAGTTTTGAAAAAATGATTGTAAAAATATTTGTAGAAAGATTGTAAGGAAGGTAGATTGAAAAAAAAAAAAAAAATTTTACTAGAATAATGTTTAGTTTTATGTATAAGATTAAGTGTTTAGTTTCATGTATAAGATTAAGACTAGATACAGAAAGCAAGAAAAAGGGATGGGAGCAGAGCCGAGATGAAAGTTTGGGGATTTGGGCATTTAGAGAATGGGGGAGATGTGCGGCTTGGATCTAGTGACTAGCTGGATTGGTTGCGGGTAGGAGGGTAGGGGGTAGACTAAGGTCATTGATTGAAGGGGTTGACTTGTAAACCCCTAGGGTTTATGGAGGTAGGTGTTGCGATCCTTGTTGGTGGCTTGGCAGAGGATCTGTGGTGAAGTCAGGGGGACCTGTTTAGATCAGATAAGGACTACAGAGATGAGCTCAGAAAGTACCGCGACTCATTATTACCAGATGACGTGAGGGTGTTTAAAGGCGGGGATGATCTGGAGGACCGTGCGTTGCATGGGACAGTTGGCGTCTGTTTGAATGGGAACACAGGTAAATAAGTGATTGAGGTCATAAATGACATTTTCGCTTGGGAAGAAGAAAAGGGTGGGGAAGTGTGCACAGTAAAGTCCTCTTTACCAACATTCATTTATGTGGAGGCTTTGGAGGTAGATCCAGTTGGTAAGGTAGACGAAGAGTCAATTTCAACTCTTTTTGGCCATGGCGATGGGAGGAGATGGGGTGGCAGGTCTGGTGTATCCCTTGCTGGGAATGAAGGGGCGGGGATAAGGGGGGGACGGAACTGGCCGAGACATTGTGGGAGGCAACAATAAAGTGGTGTTGACAACATCGGGGGCGAAGACATTAGATTTAGCAGGTTTAAAAACAATTGTGAAAAACATCAAGGAGGAGGTTGGAAGGCAAGTAGGTCCAAAAGCGTGGAGGGTAAAAAAGGAAAAACCCATGTTAACCCTCGGTTGGGATATAGGTATGATGGAAGCGAAATCTCTTTCTGCTTGAGGGCTGGTTGGTAGATTCGGCTATTGGGCGATGGTTGCCCGAGATATAAAGGACTGGGTAGCTGAGAAATGGGGACCAGTGTTAGGTTATTCGTCGATGGTTTACTTTCTGACTAGAGGATGGTATTGTTTTGTGTTCAAAAATGCGGAGGACGCGGAGTTTGTCTTAAATGCGGTATGGGTGGTGAACCATGGAAGCTTAATGCTAAAGCACTGTCATTGTGCTTTCAACCCCGATAAGGAACACATTCATTTTATACACTTGTGGATATTGTTACCTAGATGCCTGCTAGCTCTATGGAGTTTGGAGGCTTTTAAGGAGATAGGAAATGCCATTGGAAAGTTCCTGCACATAGAATCAAAGCTTTTGTCAGGGTCGGATAGGAGGATGGGTAAACTTTTAATGGAAGTTGATATAAATGGCGGACTCCCGACCGTTTTGGAAATTGTTTGGAGGGGAAAGGTGATATAACAACGTTTGGATTACTTGGGGGTACCGTTCAGGTGCACAGTTTGTAAGGAAACTAGGCATCTGAGGTACTAGTGTACTGGTAACAAATTGAAAGAGACGCCTATTTTGGATATAGAGAACAACGATGCAGAGCCGCATATGAAACTTGCAACAACTTTTCCTGAAGCTGTGAATTGGTCTGACTCCCTGCCTACTCCGTGTCTGGATAGCGATGATGGAATCGATAAGTCCCTAAATCTATTTTCAATCGATAATTCTACGCTGCCTGTAAGTGGTTTTTTCCGGAGTAAAGATTTAGGGAAGGAGGTCCCCTTGGTAGAGACTGAACCTATGGAGAGATTAAAGACTGGTGGGATTTCTGTTTTAGAAGATCTGTCAATTAGGACAAGGGGCCGTTGGAAGAAGGGTGATAGGGTAGAGCCCATAAGATTGTCTCTCGGGTTTGGGAGTTTGGAGGAAGTGGAGGGTATAGGAAACTCTGTGGAAAGAGGGATCCCTGCACATTCGAGGTTAAATGAGGACCAAATCTGTGATCTGGTGGAGGCGGNCGTGTTTAGAGGGTAAAGGTGACCCTTTTGGGGAGAGGATTGGCGATTTGTTTGGGGGTGTGGTAGTTGGATCTTTGTCTCGGGATGGGTAGACAGAGGGGATATATGAGGGTAAATGTATCACTATAAATTCTTTGTCTTTGTTGAACTCTAATGCTGGGAAGATAAGGATCGATGGTAGTCCGGTTAGAGGGCTGACTTCCCTGGAAGACCCTGGTGGTAATCCGTCTGTGGGATTGGAGGGGAGGGTTGAGTATCCTCTGGAAACTACACAGGACGTGGTAGTAGGATTGTCAGAATCACATAATACAATATGTTTACAAGACCCAAGTATACTTTCCAAGATAGATGATTCGATTATAAACTTTATACTGTCCTATAAAGATATACTAAATCGTGCACCTTTGCCGATTTTTGCTGGGGGGGAACCTGTCCCAAAGAAATTAGCAAAGATTGGGAAGGGAGAGACTGGTAGGTGTGAGCCTAATCACACCTCGAGGGGAGAAGCTTCTTTATTGAAGGGAGCAGTGTGTGGCGGTTTGGAGAAAGATTTCTCTCCACTAAAAACTAGAAGTGCGAGAAAATTAGTGCAAGAGAAGGAAAATTGTGTTACCCCTAGTATTATGATGAGTGAAGGACCGAGGGCGCTTAGAGCATAGAAAGCCCTAGAAAGGGTTAGAAAATGATAGTTTCTACTCTGAATGTCAGGGGAGTGGGGGGAACCTCAAAGTATTTAGCCCTCAAAAGGTTCTTAGATTCAGAAAAACCAGATGTTTTGCTAATTCATGAAACCATGGTCTATGAAGAAAAAGCGTGAGAACTGTTTGTGAAGCTACTTCCTAATTGGTATTTATGTGGAGTGGACTGTATAGGAATTTCTGGAGGACTGCTAACTGCCTAGAATCCAAGAAAGGCTGATTGTTATGCTTTCTTGACTCCTGTAGGGCTATTGCTAGATGGAGTTGTTAAAGATCTAAAAAAAAGGTTGAAAGTGTTAAATTGTTATGGTCCTTATGCTAAAAGAGAGGTGTTTTGGGAAAACATTAAAAGGGATGGGCTTCTCAAAGAACAAATTCTGATATTGGGAGGAGACCTAAATTTTAATACCTCAAATAGAGAACTGTGGGGAGCCCCATGTTAGATTTGATCCTTTACAGCTCTATTTCAATCAACTGATACAAGTTGAGGGCTTGGTGGATGCCGAGCCTTTAAAAATGCTCCCTACTTGGTGAAATGGCAGAGGAGGACATAATTACATTGCTAAGAGATTGGATCGTTTTTTGATCTCAGAGCATCCAGCGCTGCCAGGATTAAGATACAGAGCTTGGGTTTGTAATACAAAGATTTATGATCACATGCTGGTGATTCTGCACTTGGAAAAAGATACAGGACAAATTGGATACCCTTTTATATTTAACTCAGTTTGGCTTGAGGAATCAGAGTTTGTAAATCTAGTGAGAGCAAGATGGAATGGCCTGTTGGGGAATGAGACTTTAAATCCTATGGATGCTCTGGTAAAAAAGCTAAATTACTTAAGTCCTTGGTAATAAACTGGGAAAGAAAGAAAAAACTGGCAGCAAAGGAAGAATTGGCAAATATTGAAATGGAATTGGATACTTTGTACACAAATTATCCAGAGGGTTTTGAGAAGGAGGAAGACAACTTGCTTTTTCTAGAAAAAGAAAAAAGGAAATTGGTCCTTTTGAGACAGGAGGAGGAGACATGGAGGCAAAAGAGTAGGTTAAACTGGTTGGCTTCAGGAGATAGAAATACTAAGTTCTTCCATGCCTATGCCAACTCTAGAAAATAGATAAATACTATTTGGGATATTACCATGGAAGATGGAACTGTGATTAATTGTAATCAAGAACTACATAAGGAAGCAATTGTTTTTTTTCAAAATATCTTCAAGGCACAAGAGAATCTCTATATTACTGATCAGTTAGCAGTCTTAAGAAATTATCCTAGAATGTTCTCAGAGGAAGAAGGAAACATAGTGGTTGATCCATAAACTTTAGCATTAATACTGTCCACACTAAAAGGTTTTAGTGCCTCAAAAAGTCCTGGGTCGGATGGTTGGATTGTAGAATTTTTTCTGGCTTTTTTTGAGCTTTTGGGAAATGATATTTTGGAGATGGTTGAAGAGACCAGGAGAAAAGGTAGGGGTAGTGGTGCTCTAAATGCTGCTTTTCTTGCTCTCATACCTAAGAGTGATAAACCATAATCCTTTGGGGGGTTTAGACCTATTGCCTTATGTAATCTGGTGTATAAGATCATTACTAAGATTATTGCTTCTAGAATTAAATCCTGTCTGTCTTTTGGAATTTCTAAGGAACAATTTGGCTTTCTTGAGGGAAGACAAATTACAGATGATATAGGTGTAGTACATGAAGTTTTACATAGTATCAAGGTAAAGATTTTTAAAGCCTTGGTTCTAAAACTAGATCTGATAAAGGCCTATGATAGAGTGGACTAGGGGTTTCTTAGACTTGTTTTGCTTCAGGTGGGATTAAGTCTTGAAGCTACAGATTGGATTTTAGGGTGTGTGACATCTACAATTTTTGTTGTGTTGATAAATGGTAGGCCTACCAGTTTCTTTAAGAGTAAAGGGGGATTAAGGAAAGGGTGTTCTTTATCCCCCTTACTCTTCCTTTTGGTGGTAGAAGGGATAAGTAGAGCTATACATGAGCAAGTTAGGGAGAATAATATAGAAGGAATACCTGTGGCAAGAGGCCTAAGTATTACCCATCTGATGTTTGTGGATGATGTCATTCTGTTTGGAAGTGGAAACATTTCTGAATGAGATTTTTTTAAGGAGGTGATGGATTTGTTCTGCAAGGCGACATGGATGGATTTTAGTCCACAAAAGTCATCTTTCCTTGAAGCAGGTTGGAAAGCTGAGGATCTGGCTCTGTTGAAGGAGGTAATTCCCTTTGAGGTAAAACCAATAGATGTTGGTTTTAAGTATCTTGGATGTTTTTTAAAACCCAATTGCTACACTAAGGCTGACTGACAATGGTTGGAGAAGAAGTTTGAAAAAAGAATATCAAATTGGAGCCATAGATGGCTTACTTTAGGGGGAAGGTGACACTCGTAAAAGCTGTACTCGAAAGCATTCCTGTGTATTGGCTTTCTGTGGCAAAGATACCTAAAGGTATACTCAATAATATCAGAAAGACAATGTTTAGCTTCTTGTGGACTGGAAAAAAAATAAAAGAAGGGATGCATCTGATCAATTGGAAAAAGATTGCAAAACCTAAAAAAGAAGGTGGTTGGGGTATCAAAAATATCTTTTCTTTTGGGAAAGCCTTAGCAACAAAAATCTTGTGGAGGTGTCTCATGATACCTGGCCTGTGGCATGAGGTGATAATTAAAAAATACATCAAGAAGAAAACTGTCATTGAGTGGTTCAGAGAAGGTAAGAAAAATTGGAATGGCGCTTCAAATATTTGGAGAGCACTAACCTCTTCTTTATCTATCTTAACTGATTGGCTGGTGTGGAAACCTGGAAATGGGAGGGATATTAGAATTGGAGTTGATCCAATGGTTGGGTCTCATACTTACTACAAGCTATCAAGGAATCTTATTTTTGTTCTAAAGGCAAAAGGTATATAATATCTCGCACAAGTGGGGACAGGTAGCATGGAGAACACAAGACACACTAGCTGGAAAAAGGCTGAGTTGTTGGGGCTGGTTGGGGAACAAAGAGAGGAATGGAACAATTTTATAAAGGGGCTTGTAGGTTCGGGGTTTGATCTAAATAGTGATAAAGACACCTTATTATGGTCTTGGGATACAAAAGGTGGACAGGTAAGTGCAAAACAAGCTTATGAAGTTCAAATGCTGGAGAATGTGGAGGTAGAACCAAATTATTGGTATGTAGATCTTTGGACTTGGCAGCTCCCACTAAAAGTCAAACTTTTTATTTGGCTTATGCTTGAACAAAGAATCCTTACTTGGGAGAATTTGATCAAAAAAGGTTTCAATGGGCCTAGCAGATGTGTTTTCTGTGGGATTGCTGAGGAAAATGTACTTCATCTATTTGTGAAATGTAGTTTTACCAAAGAGATTTGGGTTAAAATTAAAAAGGATTTAAAACTATCGGTTTGTTGGGAGGGTGATCAGATTGATGGATGCTTACAAAACTGGATAAGAAAGGAAGTGAGTTGGAAAGAACTCCCATGTGTCATTTGTTGGGAGGTTTGGAAGCATAGAAATCTGGTTATCTTTGAGGACCACTCGCCGAATCTGATTAGAGTTTGGAACATGATTTTACAGGATTTAGGAGAAATGAAAAGGTCAACTTCCTCTAAGGTGTGCAGGGTAGAAAGGCCTGCTTTACTTGACTGGGATTTGGCAGTGGGATTTTTTGATGGTGCTTCACAAGACAAGGGGGAAAAATGTGGGGTCGGAGCTGTATTAAAATGTCCGATTGAAGGCACTTTCATAATAAAGATGAACCGTGCCAGAGGAACTAACACTAGGGGATAACTACTTGCTTTGTGGTGCATTTTATATTTTGCTTGCTTTAAAAAGATAACAATATTACAATTGGTGGGTGATTCCAAAGTTATTATTGATTGGTTTACAAATGATAACAATCTTCAGGTGGTCTCTCTTCAACCTTGGATGGCGAAAATTCGTGATTTGAGCGGAAATTTTCAATAGTTAAAAGCATAACATATATATAGAATTTTTAACAAGGAAGTGGACCAGCTATCAAAGGAAGCTCTAGCACTGGACGAGGATGGATTATATGTTGCAAGGGACAATGAAGAAGGTTCAGAAATCTTTGAAAGACTGCTTATCTGATAAAGTTTTTAGATGCAAGGGTGATGGATCTGCTTCTTTTTTGTTGTATGGAAATAGTATAGTAAAACAAAGCAGTTATCCATGTAAGGAATAAGTATCTTATGTCTTTTTGGAGCAATTTTTTGTGATCAAAACTTTTTTATAGCTCTGTTTAAAAGGGCTTTGAAATTACTGTTATATTGTATAAGACTTAGAGTGATATTGTATAAGACCTTTTTATATTTTACTAATATAAGTCTTTTTTCCTACTGAAAGAAAAAGAAAGAAAAATAAAAATTAAGACTAGATACAATAAGGGTAGTATTTGGTATCATGTATGAGATTAAGATTAGATACTACTTAAAAACAAATAATCCCATTATTATAACCTCGAAGAAAATAATCCAAAATACTATTTTTTTTTACAAATACTATTTAGCTTGAAATTATTTTTTAATCTTAAAAAAATCTAACATAACTTTTAGTTAATAAATCGTTTTTTTAACGAGAGGTAAGAAAACTTATTAATTCCCCTCAACTAAAAATTTGGAAGTAAAAATTTACATATTTATATTGCATCAATGATGCATTATAGGTAATATATTTTTTCTTTAATAACACTGATGAATCAACATTGCCCCTAAACGAAGACAAATTTTACAGACTTATTAAAAAAATTTAAAAAACTTTCAAAGTGTAAAGCATCGACCCAATTCAGGGTACACAATTTATGGGCAGAGGCGAAGTATTACAGTGAATCTCCTTTCAAATTTCTCTAAAACATGCTGAACATTTACCACGATCGGTTGTATAAGTCTTCAAGCTATTTGAATTCAAGTCATAGTGGCAGAATTCGGCCGAATTAGGCCTTTCCAATATTCGTCTCAGTCCGGATCCGATTCATTAAACGTATCGTGAACTGAGTTCCAATCCGAATCCGAATCATTTGAAATACGGATTCGGTTCATTCAATTTATGGTTAACTGAGTCCCAAACCCAATCTGAATCCTAAAGAGCAAGAATTCGCAGTGTCCGGCGTGTCACATTTTCTCTGGTCTTTCAAATTCCTTCAAAGGACCTGGTAAGCTCGCGGGTGACCTTTTCTTACGATTTCAATATTCTAAAGGCATTTTCTTGGAACTGTCTTGATAGTTTAACTGTTACAATGCCCTGTTTGATTGATTCACGCGTTGACGCCATATTTTGTTTTTGCATTTCGTCTGACCTGAGCCCGTTTGGGGTTTCGACCACTAAACTTTCCGTAGATTGGCATTTATCTCAATTATTGATTGGGCATACTTGCTTGGCTATCTACTTTCGGACCTAGGGGTTCTTTTTACTTACTTCGGTGAAATTAGGGACAAATACCGCGCTGCTGGGGCTAGGACTCATCATGCATGCAGAATATGGTTCTGTTAATAGTTTTTGTTTCTTTATCTACTTGGGAAGAACCTAGAAGTTGATCTTTGCACATGTTCTTGAACCTGAAAACTAGTCAGATTGTGGATCGTGTGGGTTTTTCAGTTTGTCTTTCACTGAAAGCCATAATTTCTTATCCATTTATTTTGCCTGCATTGCTTTAATTTTACAAAGGGAGAAGTATTGATAAAAAATGTCCATCGACATATATCTACTCGACATTGTTTTCCATATTAGTGAGATACATACTTCCGATTTTTTTTCAAACTGGATTTTTTAGTATGTGTGTTTCCGAATCGTATTATATCCGGAGATCTATATGGTAACTATGTTCAAACCGCTGTTTCGTATTGTGTCACTGAAGAAGGGGTTTAACCAAATGGGGAAGGAAAAGGATGAAGACGCCAAGGTTGGAGTCAAGCAGGGTCCCATGTTGGCTCATACATTCTTCTATCTTATGGGTACTCTTCATTTTTGTCAATTTTCATGTAATTTAATCTGTTTTTCATTCTCATTCTGTATTAACAGGTTTTTATCTTATGTAATATGGATATGAACATGTTACCCCTTCAAAACTGCAAGCGATGCTGTAGTGATCAATGCTTATAGAATATCATGTTAAAAGTTTTCTAGGATCTGGTAGACTGGCAATGTGTAGGCTCTACTTCTAATTTTTAAACACACGATGACCTTTTAATCTCAAAAATGCATTTGGGAATACGGGCCTGCCTCTTTTAGCGAAGCTTTGATAAACCCATAAGGCCTTCCATTGTGAAACTTGTTCGTTTGTGGGCAGTGTCTCAGGTCTTCTATGCTGAAGCTTTCTTTTTTGTGGACAGTGTCACAGGTGATATCTCGCGCATTTTCATTTGTTTTGAATTTACTGATTGCCCGACAGCTTGCGGAAGAAGATTTTGCGGTAAATTCCTTCTCTGTATCAGATTGTTTGCTATAATTATCAATGCGTACGAAGGCACAAAGTATATCGTTCAGTGTGGAAGATTGTTTTGCATACCATTAGTTCAATTTCCCATTTTGGCATAATAGCATTATGCTTGTATGGATTTATTGTATGCATCTATCTGGGAAATTCTACCCTCCAATAATTTGACCCCTCGTGATCTAGCATGTATTGGTGGCGAATCCTAACCTTTAGTTTGAGCGATCCACATGTTGAAATATGATGGTGCATTGCAAAGGTTCTATGTTCATTTCCATAAAGCAGCTATTTGCCATTTTGTTTTTGTATAAGTCAATCTGCAATATCTCTGGACTTCATTCTTGCTTGAATTGACATTTTGGAACTTACTTAAGGCTTATCTTTTACATGTAACTCTGAAATTTATTTCTCTTACTGCTTAATTTTATTTCTCACTAGAATTTGTTTACCAGTCAAGCAGTTATAGTCTATAATCCTCAACAAGAAATAAGCATTCCATATAGTTTGTATTTTATGGTATGGAATCCGTAAGAGGAAGTAGAACCTGATAGATAGCCTGATGTAAAATTTCAGGTTACATTATGACCATATCTTAGTATTCCAGCAAAATAAAATTTGGTCGCATGAAGAACACGGAAATAAAAAGGGAATTCTTCCATTGTTGGAACTCCCCAATAACAAAAATTATAGGTGGTATCCCCATTATAATAAACATGCTCTTTTTGACCTTACTTGCATCTGGATCCTGAACTATTATGCATCTGATTTTGCTGACATCATCCTAAAAAGACTCCTTGTTGTTAAGTGGACCATCTCCAACAGCATCAACCACTATGATTATCTCATCAACTTATCTGGATCCTGAACTATTATGCATCTGATTTTGCTGACATCATCCTAAAAAGACTCCTTGTTGTTAAGTGGACCATCTCCAACAACATCAACCACTATGATTATCTCATCAACTTCTTCAACCACTATGATTATCTCATCAACCTTTTCACAATGTTCCACCAAGTTTCCGGGACACAGGAACGGGGAAACGCATCCGCAGGACGTGTGGAAATACCCCCCAAATTCTAAGGAATTTTATAGGGGGCGTTGCGGTCTCCGACATACGGGACCCCACCCAAAATGTTTAAAACTTGAAATAAAAATATATGAAAAGTGAAACATAAATCATTGGAATCTTATACATAACAATGTGCTAATAACTTACATCATTACATGCAACATAATAAATCATAAATGATACATGTAATGATGTAATATAACATAATAATCATGATTCACAAATCATCTATCACCATTGTATTTAGAAAATTCAGAAGATATAGATCTAAGCCTTGAAATAATTGATTTAAGAACTTGTCAAATGACAAATGAACAATTGATCAAGGCAATGCCCCACTAATCTTTGGATCCATCTATTGCACAAAGGAACAAGGACCAACCATGGGAATGCCACTAACCGGATCACAATCATTTTCATTCTCAAGAATACTCGATGGCACACAAACCAACCCGAGTTGTGCCTCATCAAGTCCCTCCTCCTCATCTCTTTGTGCATCATGTTTACGTTCATTTTATTCTGCTTTTTTGTCTTCTCTTCCTCAAAACGACTAACTTTAGTCAAAAGGGAGTGTGGGAGCATCTGTTTTTTGGGGGAACATTCCCGAATGCATCCCCTTGCATCCCTCCAAAAAGGGGACACGCCCCCCTTGGAGTATCCACATCCCAAGAGCGAGGGGAGTATGTCCCCTACCCTCGAGAAAAAGTCCTTGTGTTAACATTACTTCTTCATCATTTATCCTTTTATCCAAAATGGTTATCTCATGCACAACTTAGACCAGAGATCAAACCTTTATGGTCATTGTGCAAAACTATAAAGGATCCTTTCAACTCTTCCTTTGAATTAACACTTTCATCTTTTGGGCCAACAAATTTAGGAACCTAGGAAAGTCAATTGTTCTACTCCCATTGGCATCAACCACCTTGACAATATTCTAGAGCTTAGTGTGCATTGGATTAGATCCCAAAGTGGTCATTATCATGAATAATTCCTTGGTGGTAACGCATCCATCACCATCCTCGTTAGAAAGATTGAGAACTTCTTTGGACTTTGCTATTTGATGTTCAGTGATCTGTTCTACTATTGTACTAAGTTTTTGAATAGGAATTTAAATGTTCTCACCTATTACCTTCTCAAGACCTAACTCAATTTCCTCTAGAAATTCCAAAACATGCCTAAGCTTCTCCTAGAAGGTCCAACAATTTGTATTTATATAACAAAATAATAAAAGGGTATCTAATTTTTCAGTTGAGATACTTAAAAGCAACTACAAAAGCTCAACCAAGCCAAAGAACTCTGATATTGGTGCTTTAGAGGTTGAGATTGACTCTCCTATATGTTCTGCACTGCATCAAATAGTGCCAACATTGATTATTTATGCCTTGAAATTGCCTATACTAGGAAGCCAACCTTGCCTTTACCAAAACAGGCCTTTCCTGTGATTTCTTGACTAGTGCCAAAGTTGTTAATGGCTAGCATTCGTGTAATTCGTAACAAAACCTTTTAAAACTTATATTCTTAATTAACTAAACATCGACATCAACTATGTAACTTGATAGGTATGACTTGAAAGGTCACACCTTAAGATAAGATAAGATAATTTTATTAATGTCCAACAAATGACCATAAAAGAAAGTCAATGGGACTAAAGGAGTACATTCCGTGGAAATACAATGTGGGAATGTGAAAGCAACTCCTAGATCAACATTGAAAGCATAAAATAAATGTCTAGCTAAAAGCTAAATATCTAGCAAGAGAAGATATGAAAGAAGATGCAAGTACAAGTAAGTCTCAATGCAAAACAAAGGAGAGGCTGTCAAGGCTTGTCAGAGTTGGAGCTAGTTGCCGATTACGAGTGAGGGGACAATGATACTGTCTTCTCTTAAGAGTCATAGATAACTGTGAAGGGGCCAATGCACTAATGGATGATATCCTTTGGGGAGTGGTTGGCACTAAGAGAGATTGGCTGTATGATCTTGGGGGGAGCACAAGAGCAAGGAAGCCCAACTCTCATAACTTCCAAGGGCGTGGGGATGAAGCTCTCGATAGAAGTTTGGATCCTCTAGTGAACATGAAGGGTGGTGAGTTGGACGTGGGGAGCTCGACTCTGGAATTGCCTAGAGATGGTCTGTCTATTGCGTTGGTGGTGTACGCCCCATGTCCTAGAGCAACAACTCCTCGTGGGTCTTGATGAGGTTAGTCTACCCCCTTGAGGGGGGTCTAGAGGTAATGTGAGGTTGCACCGATCAGGAATTTGAAGTTTCATGAATCTCTACCTATCACTTGTTGCCAAATCAGATGGGACAACTGGAAAGTATGAGGTGATCCTCTTGAAGGCCTTTGGCTGGGTCAGGGCATGTAGGATCTCAGATTCGTGTTCAAATACTTCCCTCATGAAGAGTGTAGGACATCTATAGGTAGGTAGCAAAAAGAAGTGGAAAGGGAGCTCTCGAGTCTTGGATTAGGCAATAGTATATCTGTATGATTTCATAGTAGATGGGGCATCAAAAAATGAGATACTCCTCCATCTCTGGCTCCAATAAGTGGCATAAGTGGCAAACCCTCTTTGGTGGTGGGTGGTGATGATTTGTCTCATTCCAGAGTTTGTGGGAGACCATCCAAAACTGACCAAGGGGGATCCTAAGGGCCTTCATCTAGTGTCTGGTTGTATATGGAGGTTGGACGATAAGACCATCTCTTAGATCGAGAAAGTGCTCAACATAGAAGGCCATCTTTCGGCCTGGATCGCTCGGCGGTGCGAATTAGGTGACCTGGATAGACTGTCTATAAATGTCCTCTTTGATAGCCCCGTTCAAGTTCTACTTAGACAACATGAGGTGAATTGGCATGTCTAGGGAGTACTTGGAAGGGGAAGATGATCTAGAGAGATGGCCACTAATTGAAGTAACTAAGAGACCTCATACAACCAACATCAAGTGTCCCTTGAGGGGCTAGGAGAGACAATGGCCTCCGAATATCAAAGTGCTAAATATAGGGATACCTGTCTCACTCGAAGCTTGAGTCCCCAAACATCGTAACTTTGCGAAGGAAAGAGACCAGTTGGAAGATGGCCTTGAGGTGAAGAGGTTGAGCCTCGAACTTCGCTTGAACTATGGATTGGGATCAATCTAAGATCAACCTTGCTCTGATACCACTTTTAATTCTCCAAGGCATTAATGTTCTTCTTTGCTACCAATTATAGTGCTCCAAGTTAGTAACTATTTGCTTTCATACCACTTGTGATGTTCTAGTTGTGGAAACAACAAAAACATTGAAAATACCAAATGAATACATAGTGAAAATGTGTATATTTTATGCTATATTCCAAAACATTGCACAAACTATAGATACAATTGTTGGGAACACCGCTTCAAAGTTCAAACTATAATGAGGTTTGCACTACAAGTTTAATGAATCAACTATTGAAGAAAACACATCTCCAAGCCATAATCCAAATGGACGAAATTTCTCAATTACAAAAGAAAAAATATTTATTGACTGTCACTTGTGTCATTGAGAGAGTGAAATACTCTGTACATATACTTATTTATCCATCACTGCTCTTGTAGGACCCAATTTTGGCCAACCTACTAATTAATAATTTAATTATACATAATAGTCAATACATTAGATTAGAGGGGCAAAATGGTATTCATATCTGTATACAACTATTAGAGGGAACTGCTTCCTAACTAATCATGAACCCCTAGAACAATTGATGAAACATTTTATAACACTTCGACCACACGTTCTTAAATTGTAATACCAATGAGACAGAAGTCAATTTGCCACAAAATATACTAGAAGATAAATAAGACCAAAAGCATGTAGCAACAAAATCTAGGATAGTAAATCTTTCCATTTTCTTACAAGTTTCTTCTTGTTTAACTCTGATATTCCAACTGTTTTGCTTCCTTTCTTGATAACTAGCCCTTTCAAAATATGCAATCAATCTCGTGTCACTGTTCTGACACAAGTATATCTAGAAATAGGGTGGAAAGAGGGTAGCCTTGCACCTCGTTTCCGACTTTGATGGGAGAAGACAGTAAATTTAACATTCCATCTATCTTCTTATGAACCTTTATTTAACTAAGTGTTAGTTGGTTGGTTTGGGTATGTACTTCGTTCTAGTAAGTACTTGAAAGGCCTATCAGGGTGCTAGGATTCTGGAATCTGGAGTAAATACTTTGTTCTAGTAAGGCCTTGAAAGGTCTTCTTGGGGATGTACTTTGAGACCCTATGCAATCAAATGTTAATTTCTCAAAATCTTTCAAAGACCTTGGGTCCAAAGCATTCTCTTTTCTATTTTTTTTTGAAGAGTTAAAAGAGTTTTCACTGCATCCATTGTTATTTTTCTTTACGTATCTTCAATTGTATCTGCTGGTCAGTACCATTTTGTTTATTAGTCAAGAAGGTATTCGTCATGCCTGCCTGCACAAAGAGTTTTGGTTACCCCCATTGTACTTTTTCTTTAAATATCTTCTGTTTGCAAGATGTCTAAAATAATTACAAAAGGTAGGTTTCATCAACTGTCTACCAATAGAACACTCATCATGTATATCTCCAGTGTAGCTGTATACAGTTCAATTTCATCTGTTAGTCACTACTATTTTGTTTATTAGTTGAGAAGTCATTCATCGCACCTGTCTGTGAAAACAGTCTTGGCTACCTCCATTATGCTTTTTCTTCAAACATGTTCAGTTTTCAAGATGCCTAAAATAACTACAAAAGGTAGGTTTCATCAATCGTCTGCCAATAAAATATTCATCATGTATGTTTCTTGCATTCTTTGGGTTCCCTTGGTTCAACTAGGTTATCAATTTTCTTGCAATGTTAGACAAAGTCCATAATTTGACCTGATTACATGCACCAAAATGTTGGAATGCAACAAAACTGTTGTGAACACTTAAAGGGGACTAGTTAACAGAATTCACCAAACAAGTGATCAATCTGGGAATGGGTGTTCAACTCTAAAAATGCACAGCAGCAACTTCTTGTTTAATTGCCAGAAAAGTGTACTCGTTGACTAAGTCTGGGGGTATATTGAACTATGCTGCTCCAAGGATTTATGTTCTTAGAACACTTCAAGTTAGTGACATTTCTCTTTTTTCTTTTAGAAAATCTTGTGGGTTATTCCTTCCTTTAGTTTTTGCTCTCTTTTTAATATTGTACCTTGCACTCTTTCAAAGTTTATTCATTTTGACATTTCTTTGCTACATGCAGTCTTATTTTCATGATTTTGTATCCATTTATGTGCTCAGATGCTAGTAATTTTGGGCTTTGGAAAGAGGAGGCATACTGATCTGATATATGCATGTGCACCTTGCAGCTTTATGCAATTCAATTTCATCTGCTAGTCACTACCATTTTGTTTATTAGTCGAGAAGGCATTCGTCGTGCCTGCCTGCGGAGTGATGTAAGGTAAGGCTAGCTTTTTGAACTCAAAGCAAAAAATTGTGTCAAAGTCTGAAACTGAAACTTGCATTCTTTGTTTGTTGTTTCAAAAGTGTTCTTTGTTCAGTGTTCTGCATGTCCTTGGTTTGAGGGGTAGTTCTGTTGCAAACTCTCTGGTTGTTGACATTCCAACTATTTATGAAGAAGACCTAGGTTTTTACAACAAATTTAGGTGGAGTACAAACAGCTAATAAAATGGAATACTTCTGCTGAATAATGGCTGAATTGGATTTTCAATTAAGCCAAAACATTCTCTTATTTGAGGACATGACAATTTTGAATGTATTAGAGGAATGGTTTAAAACCTCTGTTCCATACTATGAAAAATGATCTTGTGCTGAATTGCAATTTTATTTGCCTTATTGCAGCTACTCTGTAAACCTTCAAGATATAGTGGTAAATAAACGAGGTGGCTAATACCCACAATTGTCAACCGACATTTGTAATGGACTTAAGAATGAAATATCTAATGAGTTTGTAGCCTTAAACCCTTAGAAGAAATTGCTAGGATAACTGACGAACAGAAATCAGTTAATTGAAAAAAAGGCAAAGCAAATCCACTCGTTTCAGGTGCAAAGGGAAAAGGGAAGATCCCTTTTGAGAATAAATTTATGTAGCTGATTAAGTGTAAAGCTTCAAGGAGGCGTGTGTGCTAATGCCCTCAACCATATGCAACATCATATGTGAACGATGGAGGCTGAACGCAGATTCTTTTGATCATGTTGTGAAATTCTCCTACAAATTACATTTATCGTATTGAAAAATGAAGTGAAATTATGTAATATAACTAATGGCCAAACTAGGTTAGTGGGGCTCGAAAATAAAGCAAGTAATAACAGCAAAATAAAGAGAGATTAGGGCATTTCCTTCCTGTTATCGCACAGTTTGTAGCTAGGAGTAAAGGCTATAAAGTAGAAGGCCAAACTGGCGTAATAGGAACCTATCCCACCCAATGTCACCACGATGGGTAGGTTCTTTCTCTTTAGGGAGGCTAGGCCCAGGGGAGACGTCCCCGGTGACCTGGGGTTTTGAAAGGGCAAAGGATAATAGGACAAGGACAAGTTCCCCCTTTCACAGTTCACCGTCAATCAGACAGTCCCGACTAAACAGCCAATAAAGTAAGTCCCCAATGAAGAACACCTGCCCGGAACAAGACAACAACAAAAAGATATATGCAAGCTATATTTCAATGGGTTAGTACTTCATATACATTAAAGACTATCTGATATTCAATATGAGCAATTTAAAGGTAAATGTTGATGAAGTCAATGTTTACAAAATAGTAATGGCAGTAATGTCACTTCATCAATAAATAGTAAATACTAGAATGATACAACATTCAATATAGCAAACAACTTCTTAACTCAATTAATGCCTTCAATTA
Organism: Picea engelmannii; assembly: GCA_009831015.1. Lineage (NCBI taxonomy): Eukaryota > Viridiplantae > Streptophyta > Pinopsida > Pinales > Pinaceae > Picea > Picea engelmannii. The sequence goes on along the minus strand of ML798683.1, from coordinate 144,976 downwards.
TCATTCAATTACTCAAAAGACAAAACGTTGCTGCAATAAAGATGAAATATTCAATGATGACATCAACAACTTAGGGTTAGTAAGTTAGGGTTTCAATTTCAAAAGGTTTGAGAGTATTTAGATCCAATTCTACTTCAACGCTGGAGGTCTTGGGATCAGTGCCTTAGGGTAGAATGGAGTCAATAAGTGAAAGACGCACAGGTTGAAGGAGACAAGATTTCAAAGGACTAGAGGGAAAAGTTTCAAGGTGCTGCTAAAGCAGGGCCTCAAAGACAAAACCCTAGGGGAGAGAGGCTCACTCCGGTGTTGCAAAAGCAAGGCCTTGTGCTCTCTCCTTCTTCCCGGCAAACGACTAGCTGGGATGAAGCACAAAATCAAGACAAGAAAGCTTAATGAGGGAGAGTGTTGCTACAACAAGGCTCTTTCATTAGACCCTAAAGGAAAAATGACCCTAAGTGTAGATAACCTAGGCCTGGAATGTCTTCCTCCTCTTGAATTCTAAAGGGTACGGCTAGCACAAGGGAAAGAAAAACAAGGAGTGTAGCTACGGCTAGGCTCTCTTCCTCTCTTTCAATGGCTGAAGGTTTCTCTATCAGGGGACATAAGACAAGGACCTACTTGTGTGCTTGTCACCTAGGGTTTTGATTCAACAAATTTATAAGCAATATGCAAGAAATTTAGACTACAACCATTCAACAAGAAGTTTTGCAGAAGAAACACTTACAATTCATGAAGAAATAACCATGCAAACCCTAGTTGTAACACCTTCCTTCAAGAGAAACACCATAAATGCCAAAAAATCTCTTCCTTCAACAAGTGCGCATCACTTAGTTCAACCAAAAACCCCAATAGGGCGCTAAAAATCAAACCTCACTATGAGTGAGTCAAAATTGATGCTCAAAATGAGAGTCAAAACCCTCAATATATAGTGTATCGATGACCTAATTTTACCTTTTAGGTCATAAAAAGGCCGACAAGGCCATAATGTCAAAATCATACTGTTTTTACATTAAATGCTAAGTAAAAGCCCTAATCAAGCAAAAGGTGAGACGTCAAGCCCCTTTGAGGGAGACGTTAGCCCTTTCTAGGGCCAGTGTAGCATCCAGAAGCAAAACGTTAGCCCTCCTTGGGCTCTTCCAAACTGCCACACGTGCCAACCACCCTGTCCATCTGCCATATGCTCATGATGACATCATAAGCCTCCTGGTGACGTCCTGGGTCATTTGGAGCCAACGTTCCACTGCAAGTGGGTCAATCCCCCTAGGTCCAGCTCAGCCAAAGTGCCCCTGATGGAACGTCCTCTTCATCTCCGGTGCAAAGGTCCTGATCCATCTCCATCCCGTCTCTGCCCCCTGATGGGGTCTCATCATCCATTTGGTGGGCTCTTTAGCCCCATGGAGGTCTGAACTGGTCATCTCCCCATGTGTACTGGTCCAAATGGTACCTGTCCGTTGGGCATGGTCCTGCACATCAAAAGTTACGCCCTCCATGGGCTCATTAGTCACAGGGATCATAGCAATGTCAATCACATTTCATTATCAATATTATTAAACATATGCATAAAACCCCTAATACATCATCAATAGCTCCAAGACATTACAAAAACCTACATTACAAGATTGGAGAAAAGGCCAAGGCGTCCTATTGGGCTAGTGTCCACAAGAAAAGGAAAGTTTCCAGGAAGATCTCATCCAAGCCATTTAAGTGAGGTGATGTGGCTAGGGGATGTCCAAACATGTGGGTGCAATGAGGACTAAGGATGCATAAATGTTACCTGTGGGTGCCTTTGTAGAAGGCGAGCTGTACCTGTCATGGATGCATTTTTTCCAAGCCCATTCTTGCCTTTATTTCTTTTCTTGCTTTATTCTTTTATTTTCATTTCTTCTTCTTTTTCTTTTTATTCAAGAACTAACCAGGGGACACTGCCTTGGCATGGTGATCAGAGTTGACAGTGTTACCCACAAGTACTTTTACAGAGATGAGAAGATGAGACCCCCTTTCCCTTGGCCATGCAACCAAAGGTCACTGCCCTAGTGTGGTAACCAGATGGTGGCAATGTCATACTGCTAGGTACCCGTGGACCTAATAGGCTGGCTCGTGATGAGACCCCCTATCCTCTGACTAGGTCTTGTTTCGTTATTTTCTGGGTCCCTCTTGTTTCTTGCTGAGAGGCTTTTTACTGCCTTCTTGGGGATCCTTGGGCGAAGCATCTCGAGGTTTTATTTCTAGGCTTTTGTCTTTTACCAGTTGCTTTTACCTTCTGGGCCTTTAGCCCCTTTTTCCCACGAGATAAGATGCAACCCTGCAAATAGGTCAACCCAATGCCCGGACAAGGGGAATGGGATAAATGAGCGGGAGATAAGATGAAACAGTGGTGCTATGATGGGAGCGGACGATGGCTTTTCAGAAATTTCCTAGTGGCAAACCAAAACCTGTGGGCATAGGCTTGCTAGGGCACCCTGTCAATTCCCCCAAGCATGGTCAAGTGGGCAAATGTAAGATCCAAGCAGTTGTTAGAGATAAAAGGAATCGGATGCATATATTTAAAGGTTTTAATGATCAAAAGTGACACATACCATGATACCTGGACCAATTACCTCATGGAGCAAGAACCTCTTCTGATACAAGACCAAGCCGATGGTGATGGATGCTGCTGCTGTTGACAAGATGAAGCTGATGGAAGAAGAAAAGGATGGGCCCTCCAGGGCCATGCTCAGGTCAATCCTACTCTCGGTACTCCATGTCTAGGACCTGTGGGCCTCGAGACATGATCTCCTAGTTATCCCTAAAAAGCGGGGATAACACTTCCTAAGAGAAAAAATGACATAGTAACAAATAAAAGTGAGGTTAAAACCAGAGTAAGTAAATCCTTAAAAATGAAGTAAAGAACATCCTGGAGGGGAAGAGTGAAGACAGAGAGAACAAGCGATGTCACAATAGAGAGGGTAAGACAACCTAGGCCTTGTGAAAAATTCCCAAGCCCTAGGTGACTAAAGTCTTTATGATCTCAATCAAAAAATTAGATTGCTGAATTTAATTAACGCAGAAATAAATTTTAGACCATAGCATTAATCATGCAATAGCTGGAAATCAAATAGCGGAAGCATAAAAATTAATTTCACACAACACAGGTAATTACTCCTTCAAAACTAGCTTTTCATTCCTTCGAAAAACTTACAAGGAAACCTCCACAAGCTGCCCAAAAACAACACTGCACAGATACCAAAAATCACCTTGAACTCGAGCTTTTACAGCCTCACTGAAAGGTACAACTGCTGGAAAAAACCAGAAACAACAATTTGCTGTATGACCTGCAGTCACTGTATGGCTGTCGCACTACCTTGCTGTATGGATTCCACACAACTGTACAGATATGTACAGTATTGCCTGTATGATTGTACAGACTTTCGTACGATTGTACGGAACTGTGCGTGCCTTCTGTACGAGATTGCATGCCGCCCGGAAATGCCTCTTTTCTAGCTGCCTGCTCTCTCTCCCTCTCTGTCGCTCAACTTGCTCAACTGCTCAAATGTTCTTGTGTCCCTGAATTATCTATCTTGGCCATAGTTTTTAAAACCGGACTGGGTCGTTATCAAACCGCACTGGCCGAGTTGATAGGTGACTGAATCGACCTGGCCTTCAACCCCGCCCGGTGCCCGGTTTGGTATGAAACCGACCAGATTGAATCTGGTTCGATATCAAACCTGTCAAACCGACCAGTTTGGTTTGATATCAAACATGAGGTTCCAGCTAGAATGAGCACAGTGAAACTATTATAGCCGATAATGATAGATTTATTTAACACCGTTAGCCAATTAGCACTATGGAGACCTTGTAGAGCTCATCCTCAATGAGAATGGGATTATCATCAGGTAAGAAGGAAGAGTATGAAATTTCAAGTTTCTGGTAAAACCTGAAAATGAAATTTTAAATGGCTTATGAAATTTCAAATATCCTCCTCAAATGAGTTGGTATGGCAATTTTCTACTTTGAACATGAGGAACAAAAGAATATCCAAGTCCAAGAACATTAATTTTCCATGCTGGTGACCACTGGAACCAAAGTCCATAATTAATCATCATAAAAACATAAAAAATCTGCAGTAGCAGGAACCATTACAAATGCAGGGGGCTGGTCATCTTTATCATTGTTGGCCCTGTTCTTGCACATGTTGTAGGTTGGGCAAAGTGTAAAACTTTTAAAACCCAGCTAAAACTATGATAACCCAGCCAATAGATAACAACCCAAAAATTAAATTCAGTACAGAAATTTAAATAAGATCTATGCTAAAGTTATACTAGTTGAGTATACATGCATGCACAACGGAAATATTAAAACAAACACACACAATGACACAATAGGTATCTTGGAAACCCCAGTGTGGGGAAAACCAACTAAGAGGGGAGCTTTATTAGGCGTTCTGAGAGAAGGTACAACATCAAATAATAATCATAAAGTTCTTACAGTATAGTAGAAGGATTATGCTTTTGGGCCAGCAAAACAAGTGCTGTTCAACCAAGCTCCCTCCATCCTGTATGGCCTCCTTCTGGCTGTCTTGTATGGCCTGTTATGGCCTCTTCTGATGGTTGTACCAGGTTGTTGTGTGCAGCCCCAAACTACTGCTCCAAAACCCTCTGGTTCTGCCTTCTTTCCTTCAACTGAATATGCTCAGAAATCAGCTTCACTATTGCTGCTGTATATGGCTCTGAGTATGGGATGTTTATGCAACATAGTATAGCCAGAGATGGCCTCCACTAAGTGCCCTAAACCAACACAAAAATCTCCTTCAACAACAACTCCTCTCTGCCTTGCTCCCACTCTTCTCTTGCTCACCAAATGACTGAATGAGCATGCCCAACACACTCAACCACCCTATACCCTAGCCCCCTCAACTGCTGCCTTGGGATTAGTACCCAATAGGAGCTTCAACGACCCAGATTGAGCCGCCCCTTTTCTGTGGACCCCAATATGCACTAGGCTGGGCGTCCCACTCAGCAGGGCCCCACATAGCACTAGGTTGAGTGCCCCCTTTTGGACAGGGCCCACAATCCACTCACAACTGAATTTTAGGCTGAAATTCCTAAGTAAAACTGAGGCTAAATGATAAGGTTGATATGTGTTGAGTTTAATGTCTACTCACATGCCTAGGACACATAGGCATGAGCAGACACCTTCTATTGCTACAGAGAATTAACACTCCCTCTTAGTGAGGAAGGTGTTCTGTACAACCCCTAACTTGTCCCCGAAATAGACAAACTTTCTTTTCACCAAAGGCTTTGTGAGTATGTCTGGAATCTGCTTACCGGTTGGCACATATTGTAGCTTTACAGAACCTTTCTGCACGCAATCCTGAATGAAGTGGTACCTTATCTCAATGTGTTTGGACCTATCATGAAACACCGAATTTTCAGAGAGCTTGATGCAACTCTGATTGTCACAGTGGATCACTGTTGTGTCCAACACCTGATCAAACAAGCCCATGAGTAACTTCCGAAGCCAAATGGCCTCACATGATGCCAAGCTGGCTGCCATGTATTAAGCCTCTGCAGAGCTCAAAGCAACTGATTTCTGCTTCTTGCTGAACCAGGAAACAACCCCTAAACCCAAGCTGAAACAACAACTTGATGTGCTCTTCCTATCCACACTGTTGCCTGCCCAATTTGCATCCGAATAACCCACAAGCTTCACTCCATCCCCTTGGATATAGCTCAATCCAAACTCGACTGTCCTACGCAGATACCTCAACACATGTTTAGCTGCCACCCAATGTACATGCATCGACTATACCATGAATTGACTGAGTGTATTGACAACAAAACACAAATCTGGTGTAGTGTTAACTAGATACATAAGAGAGCCAATGAGCTGCCTGTAGAGAGTGGCATCTACTCCCTTGAACTTGGAAGCATCTATCTTCTTCTAGTTAGTAACCATGGGTGTTTCCATAGGCCTGCAATCCTGCATGCCAAACCGCTTCAGGATCTCCACAACATATTTCCCTTGTCCAAGGAAAATCTGCCCATCCTTCTGCCACACCTCCAATCCAAGAAAATAATGCATCAGATCCAAGTCCTTCATCTCAAACTCAATAGCAAGATCTCTTTTGCAATCCTCTATGAGCTTCTCTGATCCTGTCAGAAACAAGTCATCCACATATAATACAAGAATGAGTGTCTCCCCCTTAACCAAGATGTAGTATAGGTTGGAGTCAACCTCACTCTTGGTGAAGCCCATCCCAAGCAAATAACTATCGATCCTGCTGTACTAGGCACGTGGTGCCTGCTTGAGCCCATATAATGCTCTCCTCAACCTGCAAACATGAGATGCCATGCTGTGCACCTCAAACCCCTTTGGCTGCTCTATGTATATCTCCTCCTCTATCACTCCATTAAGAAACACTGTCTTGACATCCATCTGGTGGATCTGCCATCTCAACTTAGCTGCAATGGATATCACGACCCTGATAAAAGAATATCTCGCCACGAGTGCAAATGTCTCACTAAAGTCAATGCCTTCCTTCTGTGAGAAGCCCTTAGCCACAAAACGGGCTTTGAACTTGTCCACACTCCCATAAACCGCATGTTTGATCTTATAGATGCATCTAGAGCCAACCATTGATTTCCCCTCTGGTCGGGGCACAACCTCCCACACATCATTCTTCATGATCGAAGAGTACTCCTCCATCATGGCATCTCTCCACACTTGCTGCTCAAATGCCTTCTGAAAACTGGAAGGCTCGGCCTCTATCAACTCGCTCATAAGAGCCATGTAACCGAAAAACCTCTACGATGCCCTGCTCATCCTGATTGATGTCTAGGGAGGCTCTACCTGCTTCCGAGCCTCTCTCAATGTGTGTTCATCACACTTCGGCCTCTTCCTACTAGAGGACTCGGTTGGAGTAAACTGAGCATCCCGCTCCTCCTCATGTTGCTTACGCTGCACACCCTACTCACTCTGCTGTTGCCCAACCTGTACAAAGGTCTGGGGACATGTAGTCTGTATTGGCTGTCTAGTCTCCTCCTTAGGACAAATCTGCTCCTGACTCTGCTCATGACACTGCTCATCAACTGGCATTTGTCCACAGGACTTCCTGTAAGCCCTGTCCTCCTCAAATCTCACATCCCTCCTAACCACTGTCCTCTTGAGTGCAACAATGTAGGCCCTGTAAGCCTTGGAGGTCTCGCTGTAGCCAACAAGGATGCCCTTCTTTGCAGTAGGCTCGAGCTTGGTCCTCCTCTTTGTCGGAACATGGCAGTAGACCAAGCACCCAAAGATGCGTATGTGACTAACCTCTGGTCTCTTCCTCGTGAAGGCCTTCTCAGGGGTCATCCTCCCCAATACCTTATGCAAACTCCTGTTCTGCAGATAGACTGCAGTGTTGCATGCCTCAGCCCATAAAAACATGGGCAAGTCCTGATCATGCAACATTGCCTTTGTTGTCCCGACTATGGATCTATTCTTCCTCTCTGAGACTCCATTCTACTGCGGGTTATACGACACAATCAACTCCCTCTTATTCCCAGAATCTACATAGAACTCCTTGAAGGCACTCGAGGTATACTCGCCTCTATTGTCTGATCTGAGCACCTTGATCTTTCTGCCCATCTGGTTCTCCACAAGAGCTTTGAACTCTTGGAACTGGCTGAAGACCTCATCCTTGGTCTTCATAAAGTAGATCCAGGACTTCCTAGAATGATCGTCAATAAATGAGACATAGTAGCTAAACCCTCCAATAGACACTGCTGACATGGGCCCATAGACATCTAAATGGATCAAGTCCAAAATCCCTTTGGACTTGCTGTCACTGCTAGGAAAGGATGTCTTGGCGTACTTGCCCAAAGCACACCCCTTGCACACACCGTGTTGAAATGAACTGAACTTTGGAAGCCTAGTCATGGCCTCCTTGAGCACCTTAAGTGCTCCATGATGTAGATGAGCCATATCCCTATGCATGTAGAAAATCAGTGACATAAGCACACTAAAACATAGAGCTAATGTCACACACTTAGCAAAAATTGATTTCAGTCTTAAATGAAAATAACCCGCATCACAACTATACTTCATAAGCTGAAACACACATTACTAAGCAAAATTGCAACGAAAAACAACAATGAACAGCAGTCGCAAATCCATGATAACACCCAGAAATTTTGGCAACCAACCAGGGAAAACCCCAACTTGGGGAAATCCACCGAGAGATTTTATTTCTGCTTCAGGAAGAAATTACAAGCTACAATAGTCAATATGGCAGCAAAAGATAACTTACAGGTACCCAACAATCCCCCTTATTTTCTGTCTAGAAAATCGTGCCAAATCCATACTACTGTACGACTCCCTTCACTAAACAACACCTTGAAATTTGTGCCAACAATGAGCTGTACGGACAGAACAAAAAACCCTCTAGCAACAAAGAAAAACTTCAGCCTTGCCTCGAAAATTGTGCCAACAAAACAACCTCAAAATTCGTGCCCTTTCTCCTTGTTGTACAGTCTGTACGGATCCGTATAGTACGGCCTCCAACAACAACTTTATTCTCAACACTTCACACATAAAATCTCCTTGGGAAATGTGCCCAATATCTCTTGGAAACTGTGCCAAACTTGCTGCAAACAATTTCTTCTTCCAAACTCTCTCAAAATCTCTCACAAACTTGTCTTGCACACTGCCCTAGGTTCACTCTTGTAGTTGAAAATGACTTTTCATATCTAAATGTCTTTTCACCTTCCCCATCCCTAAATCTAATGGCCAAGATCTAATCTTTCCTTTACAAGATCAAGGGACATGATTCATTCCCTCCAAAATAAATCACTTAAAATATTAAAGTACAATTTCACTTTATGGCATAAGTGCACTTTATGAAATAAAGTCCCTTTAATATTAGAAGATTACTTTATAAAAAGTCACCTTATTACAACTTTATAAAACACCTTTTACAAAGTTAAGTGCCTAGCAGTGTAAATGTTAGGTTACTTCCGCATACAAGACACAACATGCGGAGTACCTCTCGAGCTACCAAAAGCAAACAATGCCAAAGCTCCCTCAAATCTCTGCCATTGCTGCTGCTACGCACATGCTGGTTCAAATTGCAGCTTGTACAGTTTGTCCTTTCTCACTCCCAACACTTTCCCCATGCTAGTGTTGGAGCCCCTTGGATGTATGAGTACTCTTCCCTCTCGGAAAGTGACCTCATATCCCTTATCTTCTAAGGCTGAAACAAAATCAGATTTTTTGTTAAACCAGGAACAAACAAAGCATCATTAATTGACAAAGGCTTACCAGACTCCCTCTGAAACCTCATGGTTCCTTTGCTTGCTGTCCTGTTCTTGGCATTATCTCCAAGTACAATGTTGAAGTTGGCATTGTACTCCTTCAAGTTGTTGAAGTAATCATGCACCCCTGTCATGTGGCATGAAGCACCACTGTCAATGTACCATGTACCAGTGACCATGGAGATGGATAGGCATGCTAATAGTGAAAAATCATCTTCAAATCTGGCTGTAAATGCGTCCATATCAGCCGTAGCAACTATCTGCTTCTTGGGTTTTCCCTTCTTCTTGTTGGAACATTGGCTGGCAAAATGCCCAAGCTGATGGCAAGCAAAGCACTTGACTTTGTTGGTGTCAAACTTCTTCTTGCTGCCCTGTCTTGAAAAGGTTCCTTCAACTGAACTCTTCTTGTTCTTCCCCTTGCCCTTTGCTGCCAAGTCAAGGTTGTCTTATCTTCAGATTTCTTTTTTTGCTCTCCACGTTGAGACCCCTCCCTCCCGGATCTCTTCCTGTGTGAAATCGTCCCACAACCTCTCCCAAGTAGGCATCTTCTCTCTGCCCACTACACACTTGACAAATACATCCTACTGTTTGCCAAAACCATTCAAGGCAATACGTACCAACTCTTCTTCAGGAATGATATCCCTACTGCTGCTAGCTCATCTCTGACTCGTGTGAGCCTAGTGAGGTAGGAAGTCACACCTTCACCCCTTTCCATCTTGGTGGCATGTAACTTGTCCCTGAGAGCCATCTTCCGATTCTGGTTGTCACTCTGATACAACTTGGTCAAAGCATCCCACATTTCCTTGGCTGTTTTCTTCTCAGCCAGATGTGGAATAAGATGGTTTTTGACACCATCCAATAGAATCCTCTGTGCCCTAGCTTCTTTCACCTCATGGAGATCCAAGGCAATAGGATTATGGACTGGTATAGGAACTACAATGCTGACATAAGACCACAACTTGTTCTCCTTGAACACAACTGCAATTCTGACCTTCCATTAAAGATAGTTTGAGGCTCCCTTAAGCCTATCCTCATACCTCACGCTGGTAGCCATGAAATCTCTGATTCTGGGCTGCTGGAACCTTCAGAAAATACTGCAGAAAACCGCTGAGACTTGAACCTGTGACTTGTGTGCTAATCAGAGGCACAACTTTGATACCATGTAAAACTTTTAATATCCAACTAAAACTATGATAACCCAACCAATAGATAACAACCCATAAATTAAATTCATTACTTAAATTTAAATCAGATCTATGCTAAAGTTATACTAGCTGAGTATACATGCATGCACAACGGAAATATTAAAACAAGCACAGACAATGACACAGTAGGTACCCTGGAAACCCAGTGTGGGGAAAACCAACTAAGAGGGGAGCTTTATTAGGCATTCTAAGAGAAGGCACAACAACAAATAATAATCATAAAGTTCTTACAGTATAGTAGAAGGATTATGCTCAGATTTGGGCCAACAAAACAAGTGCTGTTCAACCCAGCTCCCTCCATCCTGTATGGCCTCCTTCTGGCTGTCTTGTATGGCCTGTTATGGCCTCTTCTAATGGCAATACCAGGCTGCTGTGTGCAGCCCCAAACTGCTGCTCCAAAACCCTCTGGTATATGGTCCTGAAAGGACAAGAAACTAGGGGTGTAAGCCCTTTTACTCCTTAGGGTTTGTGCAACAAACAAAGGTGAACTTGGAGGGTGTACGTCCTTGTAGTTCTCTAAGCAACCTTGAGATTAATGACCTTTCACAAGCAAATAAATGAATCTTGGGGAGGGTGTATGCCCTTATACTCCTCCAATGGTTCATCCACTAACAATTATGGAAGAAGCAAGAATTTTAAACAACAAGTGCGGAATTTGCTTACCAATCCCAAATAGATGCAAGATCAAACCCTAAGTGACCAAGAAAATTCCATCAACAAGCCTGAGAAAAATCCTCCAAGTGCAGCGCACCACTTTTATCCATCAATAGCAAGAGAAAACCATAACAATTGCAAGAGAGAGATGAAATGGTCCAAGAATAACGAAAATTTCAGCTAAGTATCCTTCTCCACAAGGGAGAGCTATGTTCAAATGAGATACAAATCATCTCTATTTATACAAAAAGTCTTAGACATAGTTTGTCCACATTCAAAGGGTAAAACATAAGATAAGGGGTCAACAACCCTTATCTTACCCCTTAAACCAAATAACAATATTTAATTTACACTTTAGCACATTTAGAAACCCTAAATCAAGATGATGTCACCCTTTTAGGGAGATGTTTTGACATTTGTAGCAAGTCGTTGGAGTTGGGGAAGCATGGCTTGGCCTCCAAAGGCCACATGTCACTCATCTAAGCCTCTTCTTCATGGTTCAAAGCCTCCTTCCTTCACAACGTGCCATGTGCCAATGAGCAATACCTCCATCACCACAAACCCTAGCCCTAGGTGACGTCAAGCCTCAAGAAGTGACGTTTTGCCCCTCCTAGGCAAGTCGTTTGGCATGTGAGGGCTAGGTCATGGGCTAGGTCATGTCTACCAAGGTGTCTTCTAGACCTCCAAAGGCAAGTCATCATGATCTGGCATGTGGGCCCTTGGCATCCAACCTGTGGGCTTCAAGCCCCATGGAAGCCCAAGCTAGGCTTGTTCCTCCAAAACTGTCCACCAAACAAGGTCCTGCAAAACAAATAGGCACGCCCTCCAAGGATCTCAAGTCAAAATATCATGGCAAGTGAAAACCACATCTAATAAACAAGGCACCTAAACATGTGCATCAAAACTACCTCATCAAATTAAACAAATGCTCCAAGATCCTATACAATTGACCAAGCTTAAGTATGGGAGGGGTGTCATAAAAGTCCTATTTGGTAGACTAAAACCGTCAAGTAGGGGATGCTCCCAAAGATACCCTTGCAAGGTCATGTAGTGGATGATGAGGTGGATAGGGGGGTAGACTTCATAGGTCAATGAGTTTCATGACATACAAGGGCTTGTATTATCTCATTTATGAGTGCCTTTGTAGTGGGTGTGTTGCACCTTCTTCCTCAATGCAACCTTTTTCCAAGCCCATTTATTACTATTTATTAATTAATCAATGATCCAAACACATGTGCACTCCCAATAGTGAATCGATTAGCTTGGGGGGCAGTAACACAATGTCACTTGAATAAAGAGGTCCACAAAGTACCATAGGGGTAACCATGTAAAGCATTGTAACGCACTTGTGTTAGTCTTATATTCAAGCGGGATATTTATTGTGTGTTTGATATTGTGGAGGTCTTCAATTCTTTCAAGAGAAGTAGTTCATCGTTCTCAAGAACTGACTAGGCGAGAATCTAGAAGGTTTATATCTTAGGCTCTTATCTTTTGCCAACAACCATCCCCTTGGGCCTTCAACCTCTTCTTCCCATGAAATGAGGTACATGCCCTTCTTGGGTCACTAAAGTCAAAGGGCCTAGAAGAGGGCAATACGATGGGAACGTAATAAGCGGAAAGTGGTAACTATAGTCGGGAATGGTACGATAACCCCTCAAGGGATCCCCAGTTGCAAACCTTTCCCAAAGGTTGGCCGCTTACTAGGAAATCTATGACACTCACCAAGGTGAAATAGGGTCAAAAGCATAATGTCCAAGTAGGCGTTCTATAATCAAAAGCAACTTAAATACAACATGCTTAAATGCCTCAAATATTAGGGTGATTACCTGCCACAATACCTGACTTGTACCGCATGGAGAAAGACTCATGTGCCTTCCAGAAGCTAGCTGGTGTGGTGGATGCATTGACGATGGATCCAAACTATGGCGATAGAGCGAGCTTCAATATGTGCAAGTGGACACTGCTAGTCATGTGGTCTCTCGACACTCCATATCTGCAACTTGAGGGCCTCGAGACATCATCTCCTTAGTTATCCCACAAAATGGGGATAACATGCCCTTCCCAACCTTTGGTTGGCTGTTTGGGATTAGGAACAGTGAATTCCCAACCATCATTATTCTGCTGCTGTTCATCCAGAGGCTTCTTTGCTTCAGAAATTGTAGGGGCCAACATAGGAAACTTGTCATTCAGTGGCCAGGGAAGGGGGATACCTGGGCATTATGGACTGTGGAGGCCATTTAGAGCCTCACTGATTATGTATTTTGTTCTTGATATGTATTGCACTCGGTGCCATTTTGATATATACACCCTTACATGGTATATAGATGAACAAACTTTGCATATTTTGTCTTTAATGGTTCAGAATCATGGTTTGAAAGCTTTAAAATAATTTTTTTCATTAAAATTTAATTATTTAATGTATTTTTTATTGAATCGAGTCGTTGAAATCAAATTGGTTTGAGTTGATCCGGTTCCGGTTCGATTTCCGAGTTGATAGGTGATCGGTTCGATGTCCGGTTCCAATTTTAAAAACTATGATCTTGACCTATCTTTATAGTTTTAGCTGAGACCAAAAACCTAATCTATTTTTGAGATTACTCCTAGTCTAAGTCATGCATGCATGAAATACACTTTTAAGACTCAACTGCTAAAAAAAAGACTTTCACTTTTTAACTAAAGTGAATTACAAAATATATTTTTTTTTTTGACAATATAATCACTTTTCGAAAACATAATATCTTGTCGAAAATTACTTTTTAAAAATATCTTGAACTACTTCTCACACATTCACATGGAACTTGTGTGGAAGTTCTTGTTTGAACTACAATTCTCAACACTCCCTCTTAGTGAGGAAGGAATTCTGCACCAATCCAAGTTTGTCTTTGAATGCCTCAAGCTTCCCTTTTTCTAAGGGCTTGGTCAGTATATCAACTACCTGTTGATCCGTGTGAATATATTGGAGCTTCACTACACCCTTGTGAACCTTGTCTCGTATGAAGTGATATTTGATCTCTATATGCTTGGACTTGTCATGAAACATTGGATTCGCAAAGAGTTTGATACAACTTTGATTATCACAGTAAATGACCGTGGGATCCAACTCCTGATTAAACAATCTTGCAAGTAACTTGTGAAGACAGATGGCCTCACAACTAGTTGTACTGTTTACCATGTATTTTTCTTATGCTAAATTAAGTGCCATGGAAGTATGCTTCTTGTTGAACCAGGATATCATTGTTGATCTTAAGCTAAAGCAACACCCTGAGGTGCTCTTCCTGTCTGCTGCATTGCATGCTCAATCTGAGTATATATACCCCTGCAACTTCACTTCACCATCTCCAAGATATCTCAGAGACTCAGACCATACTCCATTGTGCCCCTCAAATACCTGAGAACATGTTTTGCTGCTACCCAATGCTCTTGCCTTGGCTCCACCATGAACTGACTCAAGGCGTTCACTGCAAAACATATATATGGCATGGTGTTGACCAAATGCATCAAAGAACCTATCAACTTCCTGTACAACATGGGATCCACCAACTTTGAATCTGAAGTTGATCCACCAACTCTGAATTTGAAGTTGTCACCTTCTTTAGATTAGTGATCATGGGTGTGGCCATAGGTTTGCAGTCCTTCATCCAAAACCTCTTCAGGATCTGAATTGCATACTTACCCTGCCCAAGGAAAATCTCCCTTGGTCTTTGCCAAACTTTCAATCCCAAGAAGTAACATGCCGATGTCCTTCATCTTGAACTCAATTGCCATGTTTGCTTTGTACTTTGCAATGAGCTTCTTTGCACTTGTTAGAAACGAGTCATCTACATACAACACCAAAATGAGCAGATTGTCTGAATAGATATATACTATAAGTTAGGAACTACTTAACTTTTGGTGAAGCCCATACTCTACAGATATCCATCGATCCTGGAATACCATGCCCTCAGTGCCTGCTTGAGCCTCAGTGCCTGCTTGAGTCCATACAAGGCTTTCTTAATCCTGTACACATGGGACTCCTTCCCACTTACCTCAAAGCCGTGAGGTTGCTCTATGTACACTTCTTCTTAATGATCCCGTTTAGGAAAGCTGTCTTCTCACATCCATCTGATGTATCTTCCATCCCATAAATGAAGCCAAGGACATAACTGCTCCAATGGAAGTGTACCTGGCGACTGGAGTAAATGTCTCTTCATAGTCCACTCCCTCTCTTTGGGAGAACCCTCTCGCCATAAACTTCGCTTTGAACTTCTCAATGCTGCCATTTGTAGCATGCTTGATCTTGTCGAGCCATCTGGAACTCACAACTGACTTCCCCTCCGATATTGGCACTGTGTCCCAAACATCATTTTTCATGATGAAGGTGTACTCCTCCACCATGGCATCTCGCCATACTTGCTGGTCCACTACCTCTTGAAAACTGGAAAACTCAAAATCTAGAATGTTGCTCATCAATGCTATATAGTTTGGAAATTTCTTCGAAGCTCTGCTCTCTCTGAATGTGCTCCTAGGAGTCTCAACATGCTCCTAAGCATCCCTTAATGTCTGACTGAACCATCGAGGTCTCTTGACAGAAGTGGAAGGGGCTCCTGTCTCCCCTTGTTCATCTGAAGGTTGCTGTATTGCCCTGAAAATCATTGGTGATCCTGACTCAACCTTCGAAGGTTACTGCTCTTCATCCTCTGCCACTGGGGTAGGCTCATGAGACTTCCTGGATCAAAGTCTTCCTCAAATGTTACATCCCTGTTTACTACTGTTTTCCTTTGTTCTGGAATATAGATCCTGTAAACCTTTGAAGTCTCACTCTAACCCACAAACAAACCCTTCCTGCTAGAGGATTCCAACTTGGTCCTCTTCTCTACTAGTACATGGATATAAACTGGACAACCGAAGATGCGGAAATGACTCACCTCTGGCTTCACACCAGTGAATGCCTCCTTCGATGTCTTGTCCTCCAAGATCTTATTAGGACACCGGTATCGGATGTAGACTGATGTGTTTCATGCCTCTACCCAAAGAAACATGGGCAAGTCCTGGTCATGTATCATGGCCTTAGTAGCCTCTATGATGGATCAATTCTTCCTCTTTGCAACCCCATTCTGCTGTGGGTTGTATGGAATTGTCATCTCCCTCTTGATTCTTGCCTCCTTGCAGAAACCGTCGAATTCCTTGGAGGTATACTCTCCCCCATTATCCGATCTCAAGACATTGATCTTCTTCCATGTCTGGTTTTCAACTAGAGCTTTGAGATCCTGAAACCTACTAAAGACCTCATCCTCTATCTTTAAGAAGTAGATCCAAGTCTTGTGAGAGAAATCATCAATAAAGGAAACATAAGACATGCTTCCTATTATTGACGCTACTGACATTGGTCCACAAACATCCAAATGTACTAGGTCCAAAATCCCTTTAGACCTATGCTTGCTGCTTGGGAAAGCAACATTGGCATGCTTGCCAAGCATGCACCCTCTACATACACCATGCTGCTCAATACTGAACTTCGAAAGACCTGTCGCTATGTCCCTCGCTATGTCCCTCAGAATAGGCAACACATTGTGATGCAGGTGCCCCATCCTCTTGTGCCACAACTTGCACAAGTTGTCACTGTTATGCACCAATGCTTGAACAGGTTCACCCTGCAACTTGTACAAATTACCTTCTCTAACCCCGATCACTTGAGTTGTATCTGGGCTAGGTTCCTTCGGTCTGATGAGGACTTGATGGTTCTTGAACTCCACTGCAAAGCCCTTATCTTCTATAATCGAAACTCAAAGCAAATTCTTCTTGAGACTTGGTACACACAAGACATCATCAAAATCTAAAGAATTACATGATTTGAGCTGGAAGGTTATAGTACCAACTCATGCTATGGGTACTTGGCATCATCACCAAGCTCAACCTGTACTCCCAAGTCTTGCTTCTTCATACTAGAAAATAATTGCTGTGCTAATGTCATATGTCGAGATGCCCCACTGTCCACATCCCATGCATTCCTTGGAATTGCGCTGGTAGAAAGGCAAGATACCAACGAGAAATCCTTCTTGAACTTGGCATCAAACTTGGTCATATGAGTTTTTGTAGAGGCTGCTACCTGCTTATGACAACCGAAGCACTTGATTTTACTCAAGTCCTTTTTTCTTGGCTATGAGGTCGACTCCTCACTTTTTTCCTTACCCTTGCTAGGTCCTTTACCTTTGCCCTTATTTGACTGAGCAGATAGAGCTAGGTTCTCTTCACCATCCTTCTCGTTAGCCTTTGACACCATCTAAGTCTCCTCTTGGATATAGTCATTCCAAAGCCTCTCAAAGTCAGGAAGGTTTATCCGAGTGCAAATACCTTTGACAAACGTTTCCCATGAAGTTGGGAATCCATCCAATGCCACATTCGCTAGCTCTATATCTTCAACCTTTTACCAAATTGCTACAAGTTGATCACAAATTTGTGTGATCTTCATAAGGTAACTGGTGATTGGGTCTGATTTGGTCATTACTATGGATCTGAGTTTGTTCTGCAATATTTGTTGATGTTTTTGTAGCATCGGGAGGTATTCCCACATGAGCCTAGGTGTCGGGTATGTGGGAGCCATTCTTGACACTCACATTGCGAATTTTCCTTGAGAAAATCCTTTGTGTGAAGTGTGGGGCTTTGTGGCTTGTTAATGGGCTTTGTGGGCTTATTGATGGGCTTTGTGGTTGTTTGATGGGGTTTTGCACCCATTGAAAGATTAAACAAAACTAATTTATTGTTGAGTTTGTGGAGAGGGTGCCTAAGTTGATTTAGGGGCTTCTAAATCAACCCTTAGAGGTGTATAAAAGGAGAACCTTGTGAGAGAGCAATACACAACAAGTGAAAGAGGATTTTCACTCTGAAGTTGTGAGTGGAGTTGAGGCCGTGTAGGGTTGAGGTCGTGTAGGGCTGAGGAATGGAGAGTCTTTCTGTGCAGAGTTGCATCTAGGGAAGCAGGGTATTCTTGTGCATGTGGTTTGGGAAGGAGGGTCGAGTAGGGCCTAGACCCAGCCAACAAAAGGGAGCCACAATCCGTGGTATTTTGAGAGGCTCGACCTGCAAGTTTAGGGCAACCGCAGGTATTTTGAGAGGCTCGACTTGCAAATTTAGGGCCAACTACTAGGTTTGTTTCGCTGTTCAGAGGGAGTTTGGACAACCTGCTTCAGGCTTGAGGTAGCCAACAACTTTAGGAGCCTAGCTGCAGATTTTTTGGGCAATTTTGAGGGTTGTTATAGGTGGATTATAGACCTCTAAGCCTAGCCGTAGCCTTTGAGGGCTAATACAGTCAGTCTTGGGACATTTTTATGATTGGGACAGTCAGTTGAAAGGGCAATATTGAGGGTTGGAGAGAGACCGTGAAGGCCTGCTCAGGTGACTAGCAATCAGAGAAAGGTTTCAGCCAGTGTAAAGGCTAAAGTACAATGAGCTAAATTGGGCATAGAAACCAAGGAGGGTTTTTACAGTGGGCAAGGGTTTTTTGTAAGTATTTTGGTGATTTCTTTCGGTGTAAGAAAGGGCCATTTTCCCTGGTAAGTGAGCCCAAATTTTGAGCAATGACTTTGTTGACCACCTATTTCAACTAGGTGTCAACGTCATGTATCATGAAGATATGTACCTTGTAGTACGACAAGTTTGAAGACTTATGACTCAACAGGGCAATTTTGCCCCCAATACCTCTTTCTGTGTCCATGGAATGTCCGCTCCCCTGTGTGGGATAATTTTGTAATATGTTAGCATGGGTCGAGTTTTAATAATTTAGTGGCCTAGGACTTTATCATTAGGGAAGTCCTTTCATACAGTGTTTTTTTCCCTCAGGTAATTAATCTTGCTTTTCAATGATTTTAATTACTCTTGAGTTTTTCACTCAATAATTCTCCAAAGTGGTGAAAGACATTCTAATGATCAAGCCCAATGGGTGACTAAGGTCTAAAGATGTTGTAAATGACCATGCTAGACATCTCCTAGAGTCTTGCGGAATTTCGTTAAGTTTTGATTGGAATTTTTAATAATTAAAGTTTTTCGTAAATTGAAAATTTTAATTAATTTTGATGAAAAATGTAAAAATTTGGTCCTTGTGAATTTTGTATAGGGGTGTGAGTACTCAAAACAAATGGCTTATGACCCTTTACACCCTGGGTCCAAGTTTCAGCTCAATTGAACAAGTTTTGCTAGGTCATTGTCCATGAGGAGTCCAAGTCAGTCAGAAATCAACAAATAATTGGCTAAGGTAAAAAATGCACAAATTGGAAAAGTGTCTAAAGTCAAGAAAAGAAGTGGGGAAATGTTTTCTAATGTATTTCCTAAGTTGGAAAAGTGAAATCCACTTAGAGAAACCCCCTCAAGTCAAGTTAATAGCTTAAAGTGAGTCTCCCTAGTGAGAGGGGCGACCCCCTTCTTCATGAATTAGGGAAAAATGAATTTTAAAGTGAGAGAGTGCCTAAAACCCTAAGTGCGCCCCTCCTAGAGCCTATTCAAAGGTTTGGACAAAAGGAAAGGGGTTTCCCCCCCTCACATCTCACTCCTCAACCCTAACTCATTTCAAAACCCTAAAAGTGCGCCCCCCTTGACTTGTTGTGTCTCTCTTGGATGGGTGACACTTGTAACTCATCCAAGAGGGGTCTCTCCTTTTTCCCTCCTTTAAAAGGAAGCCCCTTCTCCTCATTTTGACATCAGGTTTTCACAACAACTCCATTATACCAAAATTTCTCCCCACTCTCTCTCACTCTCTCCCATTTCTCCCATGTAATTTTTGTTGCAATTTTGCAACCATTCTTTTGAGCAATAAAGTGAAGCTTTGGAGGATGTCTTGGTGTTCTCTTGGTGTTCTTGGTGCATTCTTGGTGCTTTTTGGCTACTCTTGTATCGTATTTTCTTTTAGTGAGGTAATATTGCAAAGTTTTGTTTATTTTTGCTTCACATTGTTTTACTTGAAGAATCCTAAGCAAAGTATTTTGCTAGGGATAAATCTATAGTAGTATTGCTATAGGTTTATGTGATTTGCTTTTATTAGTGTTTGCAAAGTATTTTGTAGGCCTTTTAAAAGATCTCACCTTCTTGTTTCATTGTGTAGCAAGGGTTTATAGATTTGCAGGTTGCCAAAGCTTGGAGGAGGAGCTCCAAAGGCTTCATTTTGCTTAACATAAGTTTTTGTTTAATTTTCAGCCTTCTATTTACTTATTTTCTGCATACATAATCACTTACATCTTGCTAAAAAATAAATTTCCAAGTTTAGATTTTTGTTGTAAATTTTTTTGTACATATGCTAACTCAAAACTAACATATTTGGGTTATTTTTAGCGTTTTTCAGCAAGCTTTGTTTTCTGTTTTATGCCGGTTTTCACCTTTAAAAAGGGAGGTGCTGCCCAAAATTGGCCACTGAAAGCTCAAGAAGATATTTACAAGCTTTGGTGCAAAACCCCTTTCTTTCTCTTACTTTCTAGAGTCTTTGTAAGCAGCCCAAGAAAGTCTCTTGGGCTTGCATTCTCCATTTATTTTCCAAGCTCATAATTTGCAAATTAATTTTAAATTTTTGCCCACACCTTGCATGTGATTGGCTTTACCATCCTTGCAAAATCTTGCCGGCTAGGATTAGAAGTAATTTTTTTATTTTTGCATTAATTTGTTTGTCCACCTTGGTCACAAAATCGGTAGGCTTTGTCCTCCATAGTTGTGAGGCTAAGTTTGTTCATTGTTGTTTATTTTTAATTAATTTATTAATTGTTTGCCCACACCTTGCATGTGAGTGGCTATGCCATCCTGCAAAATCGTGTTGGCTAGTGTTTAAAATTTCATTTGTGCAAAGTAAATAAAATTTACACCGCTCTTGCCTCGTATTCCCTCTCCTTGCCACTTTGTGGATTTTGGGTAATAAGAAAGAGAAAAGGATTGACTGGTTAGTTTAATTAGGCACTCATTTTCCATTATTGTTTGGCCACTAAAATAAGGTGACTTGTGGAGGCTAGAAGGGGTTGAAGTTGGGGACAGTTTCACGACACTAAGTGTCCTCCTTGTTGAGCGCCCAAGCACTTTGGATTTGACCTGTGGAGCTAGGGGAGAACTTTGTTGTTCTTTTGTTGAGCACCCAACATTTCCTCTTGGTCAAGGGATAAGGACTTGGGGTAGTCACATAGCTTAGGTTTGCAACTTCTCGCATCTAAACCCCTAAGTTAAAGAGAGACTTAAAATTAACTAAAAACAAAAGATTTTGCCGTCCTAATACACACCTACAAATGTGGAGAAGTCTCCAACCCACTTGGTGTGTCCTTGGAGGCACAAACTTGAATCCAGATCCACTGTCACCTCAATTTGGACTCTTTCCGTCTAGGCTCACTCCTAGGGAAGCCAAGGGGGGTAGACCCTATTAAACTATGTGAAGGTTTATTAAATGTTCTAGGAGTTAATTAAGTTGTTGATTAGTGTTACCCAACCCAATGACAAACAACCAATGTAATATGCAATCTTTCAATGACAAACAACCAATGTAATATGCAATCTTTCAATGACAAACAAACCTTTATTTATTTAGCCACAATTAGATCAGTGCCTAAAAATTCCACTTATTCCGATATATAGAAAAAATGATAAGTCTACAAGAATGAAACAACTTGAGAACTATCTACACAATGAATTGAAAAATAACTTTACACGATTATTTTAAAACAATGAATAAATAAGAATACTTGTAAATGAATCAATGTGAATATTTACACATAAAAATTAACTTGCACAAAATAAATAGAATGTAAATAATTGAAAATAAATTGTTGAAATGAAAATTGCAAGGAAATGTGAATGTTGTGCAAATGTGTAGGTTGCTTTTAATTAATTTTAAGTCTCTCTTTAACTTAGGGGTTTAGATGTGAGGAGTTGCAAGCCTAAGCTATGTGACTACTCCAAGTCCTTATCCCTTGACCAACAGAAAATGCTGGGTGCTCAACAAGAGAACACCAAGGTTCTTCCCTAGCTCCATAGGTCAAATCCAAAGTGCTTGGGCACTCAACAAGGAGGACACTTAGTGCCGTGAAACCGTCCCCGACTTCTGTTAGAATAATAGGTGTGCTTGTTTCACCGTAGACAATATAGCAATATTGTCACCCAACCATAGACACAAAGGCCAGCCCCGAGCACCTTAACCTTTACTAGATAGAATGATTCCGGAAGCAACACTATAACCAACAGAAAAACCCTAGCTGCTAACTGCAGCAACAACTCAAGACAAGTAGAGCGCTCCTTCTCCAAGGGTAGCGCACAAGAGAGTCTCCATATCCACAAAACAAGTACCATATACAACTGCAGCAGTTGCAACTGCACTACTCTCTCAAATTTGTGCCATACTTAGCAAGAATATCACCAAGAGCATCACCAAGAATATCACTTGATAGCACTAGAGAGAGACTAAGACCAAGAGATGAACATACATCCTGATACAAGACTTGCGCTTTGACTAGATGTACAAATGAGCTAAAACGTCCTCTATTTATATTAATCTGTCCAATGACTTTTCTGGTTGGGCCGACCTGACTTTCTGGTAATTATATTTTCTGTTTATCTTTTCTTCTGGATTCGACTTGTCTTTCTAGAAGATAATATTCTAATATTATTTATTCTACTAGGTCGACTTGTCTTCTAGGGTTTTCACACATCTGTTTCGGGTTTCCCTTGCTTCCGGAATATTCCATTCTAGTCAAAGGTTACACATAGAGGATAATACCTCCCGCAACTACCGTAATATCAACGACTTCAACCCCTTCTAGCCTCCACAAGTCACCTTATTTTAGTGGCCAAACAATAATGGAAAATGAGTGCCTAATTAAACTAACCACTCAATCCTTTTCCCTTTCTTATTACCCAAGATCCACAAAAAGGCAAGGGGAGCAAATACGGTGCAAAGACAGGGTAAATTTTATTTACTTTGCACAAATGAAATTTTAAACACTAGCTAACACGATTTTGCAGGATGACATAGCCACTCACATGCAAGGTGTGGGAAAACAATAAATAAATTGATTAAAAATAAACAACAATGAACAAACTTAATCTTACAACTATGGCACAAGGTGGATGACAAAGCCTACCGATTTTGTGACCAAGGTGGGCAAACAAATTAATGCAAAAATAAAAAAATTACTTCTAATCCTAGCCGACACGATTTTGCAAGGATGACAAAGCCAATCACATTCAAGGTGTGGGTAAAAATTTAAAATTTATTTGTAGATTATGACCTTGGAAAATAAATGGAGAATGCAAGCCCAAGAGATTCTCTTGGGCTACTTACAAAGACTTTAGAAAGTAAGAGAAAGTAAGAGGTTTTACACCAAAGCTTGTAGATATCTTCTTGAGCTTCCAGTGGCCAATTTTAGGCAGCACCTCCCTTTTTGAATGGTGAAAATATGTACAAAATAACAAACAAAGCTTGCTGGAAAATGCTAAAAATCACCCAAATATGTTAGTTTTGAGTTAGCGTATGTACAAAAATTTTTACAATAAAAATCTGAACTTGGAAATTTATTTTTTAGCAAGATCTAAGTGATTATGTATGCAGAAAATAAGTAAATAGAAAGATGAAAATTAAACAGAAAATTATGTGAAACAAAATGAAACTTTTGGAGTTCCTTCTCCAAGCTTTGGCAACCTGCAAATCTGTAAACCCTTGCTACACAATGAGGAAAGAAGGTGAGATCTTTTAAAAGTCCTACAAAATACTTTGCAAACACTAATAAAAACAAATCACATAAACTTATAGCAATACTACTACAGATTTATCCCTAGCAAAATACTTTGCTTAGGATTCTTCAAGTAAACAATGTGGAGCAAAAATAAACAAAACTTTGCAATATTACCTCACTAAAAGAAAATACTATACAAGAGTAGCCAAAAAGCACCAAGAATGCACCAAGAACACCAAGAGATTCTCCAAAGCTTCACTTTATTGCTCAAAAGAATGGTTGCAAAATTGCAACAAAAATTACATGAGAGAAATGAGAGAGAGTGGGAGAGAGTGGGGAGAAATTTTGGTATAATGGAGTTGCTGTGAAAACTGATGTCAAAATGAGGAGAAGGGGCTTTCTTTCAAAGGAGGGAAAGAGGAGAGACCCCTCTTGGATGAGTTACAAGTGTCACCCATCCAAGAGAGAGAGAACAAGTCAAGGGGGGCACACTTTTAAGGTTTTGGAGTGAGTTAGGGTTTGAGGGGTGAGATGTGAGTGGGGAAAACCCCTTTCCTTTTGTCCAAACCTTTGACTAGGCTCCAGGAGGGGCACACTTAGGGTTTTAGGCCCTCTTTCACTTTAATTTTCATTTTTCCTTAAGTTCATGAAGAAGGGGGGTAACCCTCTCACTAGGGAGACTCACTTTAAGTTATTAACTTGACTTGGGGGGGTTTCTCTAAGTGGATTTCACTTTTCCAACTTAGAAAATACATTAGAAAACATTTCCCCACTCCTTTTCTTGACTTTAGACACTTTTACAATTTGTGACTTTTTTACCTTAGCCAATTATTTGTTGATTTCTGATCGACTTGGACTCCTCATGGACAATGACCTAGCAAAACTTGTCCAATTGAGCTGAAACTTGGTCCAAGGGTGTAGGGGGTCATAATCCATTTGTTTTGAGTACTTACACCCCTATACAAAATCCACAAGGACCAAGTTTTTACAGTTTTGATCAAAATTAATTAAAATTTCCAATTTACATAAAATTTTGATTATTAAAAATTCCTATCAAAACTTAATGGAATTCTGCAAGACTCTAGGAGATGTCTAGCATGGTCATTTACAACATCTTTAGACCTTAGTCACCCATTGGGCTCGATCATTAGAACACCTTTCACCACTTTGGAGGATTATTGAGTGAAAAACTCAAGAGTAATTAAAAGCACTGAAAAACAAGATTAATTACTTGAGGAAAAAAAACACTCGATGAAAGGACTGCCTTAATGATAAATTCCTAGGCTACTAAATTATTAAAACTTGACCCATGCTAACATATTACAAAATTATCCCACGCAAGGGAGCGGACATTCCATGGACACAAAAAGAGGCGTTGGGGGCATAATTGCCCTGCTGAGTGATAAGTTTTCAAACTTGTCGTACTACAAGGTACGTATCTTCATGATACATGACGTTGACACCTAGTTGAAATAGGTGGTCAATAGACTTAATGAAAAATTCTGTGTACTGTGTATGATCTAATAGCTGGTTTATTTTTTGCTGTGCTAAGTTGTTAGACATTTCAATGTGTTTATGTTCATAGTTCAGATTGTGTGATTTCTGTGTATACTGTTGAGAACTTAGACCAGACCTAAGGTGTGTTCAAAATCTAACATGGTATTGGAATTGAGGCTTTGAAAAGAGCAGTTGGATCTCAGATTTACACAGGTAACAGTATTGAAAAGGAGTTGTAGCAGATTTGACAGTTGACTATCTTGGACTTTTGGGTAAAAGTGCAACAACGAAGATGGTTTCTGGATTGAGAATTGAAGATCAGTTGGATAGGATATCCAACTACAACTTGTGGAAGGAAAGAATCAAATTAGTGCTATTGGTGAATGATCTGTGGGAATTTGTTGACACCCAGACCACTAAGTCTACTGATGCATCATAATTAGCCAAGTATAACAAGTCAGATGCAAAGGCGAGGTTGATCATTCTTGATGGGGTGAAGGACCATTTGATACCTTACCTAACCAAAAAGACCACAACGTGGCATATGTGGGAGGCTCTGAAAACATTATTTCAGAATAAGAATGAAAACCGAAAGATGGTGTTGAGAGAGAAGCTCAGGGAGATTAGGATGACTGGTTCAAAAAATGTGACATCATATCTCACTAGGATTCAACAAGTTTGTGATGAGCTTGCAGCTAGAGGGGACGATGTGGAAGACATAGAGTTGGTGAGGACGACGCTCAAGGTCTTCTAAGAGCAATGGAAGCCGTTCATCAAAGGCGTTGTCACGTGAGAAGCTTCCAGATTGGATCCGATTGTGGGATGATTTCATTCAGGAAGAACTTCGAGATGATGATCTTCAGCACAAGAGTTGTGAGGAGAATGCTCTTGCTAGTTAGTTGAAGAAGAGCAAAGGAATAAAAGACTTGAGTAAAGTGAGATGCTATGCATGCAATTAATTTGGTCATTCTTCCAGCCAATGTCTGAATAAGAAAGGCAGGAAAGAGAAGCATGCTAAGATGGATGCTCTAGCCATGTTCGGGGAGGAAGAATTGGGTAAGAGGTTCCAGGACAAATTTCTTCTTGTCTCCCACCTTTTAGAGAGCACCATTTATGAGGGTGCTTGGTTCTTAGACGGTGGGGCTACCAGACATATGACAAGTGTTGTCGCCTTTATACACACTTCGGGTTAATGTGGAAAAACTTTCAATCCACTGGGTGTGTCCTTGGGGGCAAGTCTCGAGTCAAGGTGTTGTCACTCGATCCTCTACTCCTTCGTCTAGGCCAACTCCTAGCGAAGCCAAGGGGGGTAGTCCCTAAAGAAAAATCTAAGGCTTGAAACTAGTCTAAGATTAAAAAGAAATCTAGGAGTTTATTATGAAGCAACAACAAGATACAAGATCTACACTAGCAACATATATGATAACACTAACAATTGCTTATATAAAAGATATTCAACGCATGTAAGTACTTTCATGAAAAGATATAGCTCAAGAGTAGATACAAGTTCTTTTAAAGGAAAGATAAGCAATATGATACTTCGAGATAAATGTAAAAATTTAACTTTGTAACAACTTGAAGTAAAATGGCTTTTAAAATGAAAGTGAATAGACCAGTGCCAAATATATGCCAAATGAATTGTTGCTGAAATGGAGAATTGCAAGTGTTGCTGTAAGATTAGTAAGAGTTTTAATGTTATTATGAAAGTGATTTGTGCAATGTGTGCAAACTGTTATTGAAAATAAAACTATTCTAGATTTTTCCTCTAAGAGGCTATTCCTTATATTGGAATTTGTTGAGAACTTGCCGAAGCCCAAATGACTTCACCAACAAGTTCAATAGAGATGCCAGAGGTCCAACATGTAATGTTCCTGACTTGGATATTCTAGGAAACTCTGCTAATGTGTGTGTAGGATTAATTGTTTACAACATATAAATGAGCATTCAAATAATAATGGCGACAAAAGACTGAAAAGCTTATATTATGAAATCTCCGTGGAGTACAAATGTCGAATGCGGTTGAATAAAATGAATCACTCGGCTAGATCAATGACAAAAGGATCTTAGCCAGAATACAATAGCAACTAAAACAATAATACCCGATACTCGAAGAATGTTGTGGAATGCAATGGATGAGATGAAGAACTGCTGCGGATATGCCAGCTCGTACGACAACTGCTGCAAGTCTGGAAAGTTCGCCTTGGTGGCTATACCTCTCGGAAATTCTTGGAAATTGTCCCAAACAATGCACCCTGCTTTGCCTCACAGTCCTTGTGACTGTCCTAGCCTCAACTGGTGTATCTGGTCCCAGGATGGATCCCCTTGGGGGATATGCGCCCCCTCTGCTCTGGAAAACTGCACCCTAGTGATTCCACCGTTGGAATCGGATGATGTGTGTGTCAAACTGATCACCCAGGTCTACTGTGAAATGGGTCGGAAGGATTTCCCCGGATCTGAACTAATGATCGCTCAGGAACCGCGAATGTGTCCTCCCCAAGTGTCGCACTCCCAATGTCCGGATTGAAAGGATCATGCATGCTTCACAAAACTTGCAAATAATTGTTAAATTTTCGGTGTCACCTACACAAGAAATTCGAATGGCATGTTAGTTTAAACAAAAACAAAGCATGCACATTAAACTTCTAATGTAGATAAACAATAGGATTAAGAATGCAGCACGTTGAGTAATCCTACCCAAATGAATAACGATATCCCTACAATTGGCCAATATTAACAATGTATATAAGCAAGAATTGAACAAGATCACCTCATAAGATACATGACATTCATCCACACATGAGCCAAGCCACCATAGATTAGACCTCCAAACTCTTACTCTTTATTCCAATAGCATAAAAGTATTACAATAGATCATACAAAAGCATAGTCCAACTCCCATTAGCTAAGAATGGAGAAGAATGCTTGGTTATATAACATTTTGGGTGATAATCCCAAAGCAAATGCGCATGCCAAGTGGAGAGGGGTGCACTTGAGCTTGGGGGCGTGTGGCAATGATAGAGGGAGAGTGTTTGACACCTCTCCAAGTGAGGGAATGACTCGCCTCACTTGGGAGAGGCGTCCTCATGCTAAACCCGCCACATGGAAAGTGGTAAGAGGAGGGAGCGAGTCATCCCTCTTGGGATTGACGCCCCTCCTCTAGAAATGCGCCAAGTATACAAGAGTGAGTGAGTAGCATCCTTGGGATCTCCTCCCTTAGACAACTCGACTCCTAACTCACCCTTCTTCTCTAGTTGGATTGCCACCTCTTCCTAGAACTCAAGACAAGATGAAAACATGTCTAAGACATGTTTCCTTAATAATATGCTTGCTGATTTTTATTGTTATTTTGCCTTTTATTTATCTTTTTGTGAGAGAAATTGATTTCGAGTGATAAAAATCACTTATTTTCACTCGCAAAGTGGATACATGGGTAAAGTGAGTATTTTAAGCTAAAAAACAAATACCCCCAAGACATATGATACCTCCTAGTACCAATTTTTTATTTATGACCAAATTACAATTAAAAGATCTCGTTGTACGAGAAATTTTTTATTGACTCAAAACATTAAAAAACCCTGTTAGAGTGTTGCTCGGGTAGGTAATTTTTCCTCATTAGGGGTGTCTAGTAATGAGGAAAGAGGCCAACTTATGACTAGAACAACATTATAATGGTGGGGACCACCTAATTCAAGCTAAGATTATATCATAACCATTGGATGTATCTCAATGCTTGATTAGATCTCCACCCTTGGATCAAGATCCTAGGGCCAGAAATACATGAGGGAAAAAAGGCTAGGGTTACAAGTAACCTAGCAATCGTCACTCTTATATTATCCCAACAAAAAGGAGGAAGTCGACAGTGAGAGAGGGTGCTTCCAGAGAGCTAGGGAGACCGAGGTAGGGTTTGCAATATCCCATGAGAGGGAGAGGCTGAGAAGGGATGTGATAGAGACCAAGTCGGGTTTTACTGTGATGGGCGAGGAGGAAGCTAGGGACAACAACTAATATAGTCACCAAGAAGGGCCGATCTAGGGCCTAAAGTTTGCTAAAGGGGGGTCGAGCTAGCACCAACACCATCCCAAGTCAAAAAGGAGAGGCCGAGTAGGGTCTGACAGAGACAAAGAGGCCAAGGTAGGGCCACTGCTTAACTGCACCAACAAACAAGTAACAAACAAAAAGAAAGGGAGAGGAATCCGTATAGTACGTGTTTCGTACGGACTCAACATTCACCCAACAAAGTAAAGGAACAATACCCAGATTAGAGATTGTCATATTAACTGTGTTTATCTGTGTTTCTGTAGAGGAATAGAGTAAATCGAGCTATGCTGCAACCATCGTTTTGTTGTAAGGACGCACTTAGTACTACCAACAGGCGTACGGACCATGTAAACCCAGGCTGGGCGAAATCTCTGCATGCATAGGGATAGTATAAATAAATTTTTTCTATTTTGAATTATATATAGAATTTGCTTGGTGTTGTGTGGCTGTCCCAAATATTGTGAATTTGCTGTAACTTAAGATCTGATAAATATTTAGATTTATCAATCATATTTCTTCAAAACCTAAGGGGAACTTAGCGCAATTTCCATATGACTCAATATTGATGACTTAGCATGGTAATATAAACATTTAGACACTAGACTTAGATTTTCCAAGCTAACTTAGGCCTAGCCATCAGTACGCACTCCATCTTTGGAGGTATTGAGTGAAAAAACTTAAAAATTATAACTTGTTTAAAATGAATATCAGGCAAGAAATAATTAACAAGTGAAAAAAAAACACTCTAGAGTATGTACTCATTGTAGATTTTTGAGGAACTATGAGGGCTGCCCAATAGGTTTGTCTTTGACCTGATGTTGGGCTCTAAGTTTAGTTTCCAAAACTGTCCTTTGCTGCTGTTTTAGGACAACAAACAATCAAGTACTTTTCTGCCTTCAAATTGATGGTTAAGTGCTCTTTTGAGGTGCCCTTGCAAGTGTTTTCGTAACCGGTGGTTAGCACTGTTAATATTATGGTAGCTACGGGAGGTATTTACCTCCATGTGTGAACCTGACGAGAATAGAAGACTCCAGAAAGCAAGAGAAAACCCTAATGAGTTGGCTAATAACCCTAGAAGTCTTGTCGGCTCAAGAAGATAATTTATATTAGGTTATTAGCCTACAAGAGAAGAAGTCGGCCAGAAATAATAATAATATACTGAACAAACACATATCCAGAAGGAGAACTCGGCCCCAGCAAATCTGGAAAAACCAGTATAAATACAGGGCACCAGTTCTCATTTGACAGCATCTCAGAATTGCAGTTCCCAGTTTGGTGCGCACTGCAGTTCCCAGTTTGGTGTGCACATGTGGAGGAGAGCTGCAGGTGTAGCTGCAGCAACAACTAGTTTTCAGTATGAGCTTAGACTATCTCTTGGCTAGGGTTTGGACTATCTGATCAACTATTGTTGGTGCGCTATCCTTGGAGGAAGATGCGCTATACCTTGTTTGGCTATCTAGCCTGGGGTTTGCTTTTAGAGTAATTCTCAGTCAAGGTTAAGGTGCTTGGAGGGTGGCTTCGGCCTATGGTTGGGTGATGAGGGTATCGTCAATGGTAAAACGAGCACACCATCTTCTATATTCTAACAGGTTATGGGCCCACACCTCCTTCATTCAGTCTAAACGCTGGAAAGAAACATAGCCGCTAGGATATTAAGCTCGTTGAGGAACTGCCGCTAGGGTTACTAGCAGAAGCAGCTTCCAAGACACTGCCGCTAGGGTTACTAGCAGGAGTAGTTGCAGAAACCCTAAACCTCTTGTTGAGGCACCTTAAGTGAATAGATTGACCCAATCTCCGGACAGATCAGTGCGCCCTAGCCTAGCGCATCTCCTGGCACTCTCAGAAGGCCAAGATGTGAAGTTTGGATTTTTGGTCAAATATAGGGTTTGACCAAGTCAAGCAACCATGCCGAACTCTATGAAGTCTGAGAACAAGTTAGATGGAGCCTCTAACTTCAGAGCATGGAAGACAAGGATTGACCTCATCCTTGCTAAGAATAAAGTGCTGGATATTGTGAAAGGAAAGATCGCGAAGCCAGAGTTTGAAGAAGGAGAAGAGAAGGAACCGCAAAACGTTGCAGCTATGGAGAAGTTCAAAGATGTTGACATCAATGCCATGA
>ML798683.1:70281-84701 GCA_009831015.1 Picea engelmannii | reverse complement strand
TATGTGGTTTACTTCCAGTTGTTGGTGACCAATATTTTTCCTATAAAAACTCATCATCTTTAAAAAATGTCTGGTGGCTGTATTGTATTTTTTGCATTATCCTGCCTTCCTATATCTTCATGATTGGTTGGCGCTACTTTGAACATGTCTTCTATGTATTTGATTCCAACCTGGAACCTTGGTCATTTCTTTCAGCACTTTTGTCTCAGCTAGCCATGGAGGATGGCGATACTCTTCCTGATTCTGAGATGCATTCTGCATGTTGACAGATTTATGCTATTTTGTTTATATGTTTTTGTGTTTCCACCCCCTTATCTTTCCTTCTGAACTTGAATTTCTCTGGAGAAAATTCAGCAATAGGAGAATGGATTCCTTAGTGAGGTTACTAAGAAGAATTGTTCTTCTATGCTTTTAAATGATCACTGGACAAGATAAAGAGGCATGCATTCTTTGATGAAGACCTGAGTGTTAGAACAAAGTTCTGTTATTTAGGTTGGTTTGTTATACAACTCCATGCACCTTTGGCATTGTCAGGAAGTAGGTGGTAGCAGTTACCATTATCTCTAATTAATTGACAATCAAAAGTAAAACGAATTTGATTTTTAAAAATTGTGAAAAATTGCTTTCTGGAAATACTCACATTTTTTTCTGTATTGTTTCCATTTTTTTTAGAACTTTGCTACTTGGTGTTTTATTGCTTATCTTTTGATTTTTTCCCCATTTTTTTTCTAGATGCTTTCTGAGTTATTTTTTTTTGTGAATAAAAAGTGGATCCTTATATTAATTTCAACTGAAGGCTTACAGAAAGACCTGCAACCTATCTACATACACAAAAGTGCCTGCGGCTGAAGGTATCTACATACATAAAAATACCTGCGGTTTCCCGAGGTCCAAGTCCTCGAAACCATGGCCCGCAGCCAGCGGCTGAGATCCTCTTCTTGACTTCTCGAAACCTGTGACCTCGAAATTCACTACGGTTGTATCGCAAGTTCACATTTTGCGACTGATGGCTGCTCTCGATTTCGGGATTTCGCGCCTCGGGATAGCGAAGAACCAAGTGTTCCCCTCCTTTCAATACCCGAAATTGCGAGTTCTTCAGGACCAGATCGATGGTCCAGATTTCCTCGGGATCAACGGTACAGATCCTCTCTCGCATTTCGCGACTTCACGACTTGGGCAAACAACTCCTTCCGAGCTCTTGACTTCTGATTGCCGAGTTCTCGAGATCATCTGTCGACGGTTCAGATCTTCTTGAGCACCAACGGTCCAGATCTTCTCTAGCACCAATGTTCCAGATTCTCTCGCGCTTTTCGCGACTTTGGGAAACAACCTCCTTCGTGCTTCTGACTCCCGATTGCCGAGCTCCCGAAAACATCTGTCGGTTGAAGATCTTTTGCACTGACGCTTACAGTCGCCCTCTCTCCTGAGCTTCTGATCATTACTGACTTGGAAGAATTTCTAAGTAGACAGAGGTTGAACCCCATCCGGATTAGGCCCATCCAGCTGGGCAAGCTCCTCGCATTGGAGCCAGAGGGGTGAGCTTTGGGACTGCCTGGAGTTGTGGAGAATGATCTGCTGCATAGAGTCAACCCTTGCATTGGCCAGTCTGTCTGCTACTTTGTTTGCACTTCGCCGAATATGTGAGGGGGTTAGCGATAGAGAGGGTTTGAGAAGAGCCTGGAAGTTGTAAAGAGGGCCAAGGAGGCGCCAACTGTGAGTGATTTTCTCTGGATCTCTGCCATTCAGGATTTTTGCTGCCAAGTCTATTATGATTTTTGACTCTCCTTCAATGATCGGACAAGTGAGGTTTTGATCTAGAGCCATTTGCACTCCTTTGATGAGAACCCAAATTTCTGCTGAGTTATTGGTGTCGCATCCGAGATTTTTTGCAATGAGGCTTTGTATTTGGCCCAAGATGTTTCTTATGACCGCTCCATAGCTTGAGTGTCCTGGATTGCCTTTTGATGCACCATCAAAGTTGACCTTNGGGGGGGGGGGGCGGAGCCACTTAGAGGGACTGAAGGCTTTTGAAAATAGGGGGTGTTGCTGAGGAGGGGTGGAGTGAGCAAACGAGAAGCCCCAAGAGTTGAGGAGCGAGAGCTCACCTAGGTCAGTGGGGAAGTCTTCCTTGGTCCATAAATGTAGCTGAAGAGTTTCCTGGAGATGCATGAGGATTATGCTCTAGAGGAGGGTGGGAGGAGAGGGTTGGGAATGAAAGATTCTTCTGTTTCTCTCTTTCCATAGTTGCCAAACTATAAAGCTTGGTAAAAGTTGCCAGGTTCTGTTCAGGATAGGACTTTTGAAGGAGCCGAAGCCCCACTCCCTGATGGTGCTTATGATGATGTTTTAACTCGTTTGGTTCTTCTCATGAACTGAGTGGCCTGGTTCCAGATGTTCTCACTGAGTGGATAGTTATTTAGGAGGTGCTCCATGGTTTCTCCCTGGAGATGACAGAGATGGAAAATCGAGGGGCCAATGAAACCTCGTCTTTGAAGATTGTCCCAGGTTAAGATCTTGTTCTGGAGTACAAGCCAGAGGAATGTAGAGATTTTGGGCTAGAGTTTTGATTTCCATATTGTTGTCCAGATGTTGTCTTTCTGAAGATTGTGGAATTTCTCCTGAAGAGTGTATCCCTCCTTGAGAGTAAAGCTTCCATGAGGTGTGTATCCCCATCTGAGAATGTCTTGGTCTGTGCTTTTCCGAATTCGCCTTTGGGTTGTAGCTTGTTTCCAGTGCTGCAGGTCACAATCCATTGCCACTTGGAGTTCCTGATGAGTAGATTTCCATCTTCGCCAGGGAGAGCTGCTGGGGGTATCTGTCCACAAATCTGCTACTTTGAGAGTGGCAAGATCTTGAATGTGATTTTCATAGGATTGTAGATTTTCTTCCAGATGAAGGGGTGGCATTTATTGCCAGGAATCCGTCCAGAATAGGGCATTCTGGCCATTGCGAACTTCCCAGAAAGCATGTTCCTGTATGAGTGGCCGATTTTTCCAGGCCGCATTCCAGATGTTGGAGCCCTGAATTTGCTCCTGCATTCTTATAAGTTGACTTTGGTGCGTATTTGGGGCATATTTGCATTTCCAGAGTTTTGCCCAGATCTCTGCTGGAGTTCTGAGCCATCTCCACCAAATTCTTGCTCCCATGGTGCTATTTAATTTTCCAGGGTCCCGGAGGCCCAGACCACCTGAAGATTTGGGCTTGCAGACTTTGTCCCAGCTGACTAGGGCCCATTTTTTGTTCGGGTTGTGTCCATGCCATAGAAAGTTTCTTTGCAGATTCCTTATTTTCTTTATGATTGATTGGGGGGTAGCGAGGGCTGAGAAGAGCTAAGTCGGGATGGCTTGGAGGAGTGACTTTAAGAGAACGATTCTGGCTGGAAGGTTGAGGGAGCGAAAGGTCCAGTTGCTAAGACAGTTGGTGATGGAGAGTAGGAGAGAATCCCAGGAGATGTTTCTGGCTGTTGAGTCAAAAAGAGGGAGTCCTAGGTAGCGAGAGGGCAGAGTGCAGACAGGGGTATTCAGAAATTGAGAAAGGTGTTGTTGGATTGCCACAGGAGTATTAAAAAAGAAGAGCTGCGATTTGGCCAGATTAAAGGTGGTGCCAGAGGCTTCGCTGAAATCGAAGAGGATGGAGCTTAGTTTAATTGCTTCTTGCGCGATGGGTGTGTTAATTAGTAGTGTGTCATTGACAAATTGGCTGTGGGAGGCTGCCGGTTGTAATCCATGAAGAGGGAGGCCTTGGAGGGATCCATTTTGAATTGAGGCCTTGATATAGCGTCCTAAACCTTCAGCCATTATGACAAAAAGAAAAGGGGAGAGCGGGTCGCCTTGTCTTATTCTTCTTGAGGGGGAGAAGGGTTGAGAGGGGACACCATTGACAAGGATTGAGAAAAAGGTTAAGGAAATGAGGTTCATTATCCAAGAGACCCAATCCTTGTTGAAACCCAAAGTCGATAGGAGCGCTTTCATGTATTGCCAGCTTAATTTGTCAAAAGCTTTTGAAAGGTTAAGTTTTAGAAGCATACCTGGAGTACGAGTGCTTTTGAGCGAGTGAATGATTTCATGGACAAATATGATGCTATCCATGATTTGCCTTCCTTCGACATATCCTGATTTCTCCTTGGAGATGATGAAGGGTAGAATTGGCTTGAGTCTTAGAGCTATGACCTTGGAAATGATTTTGTAGATCACGTTGCAAAGAGCTATGGGTTTGAAGTTCTTCGGATTTGTGACTCTTTCTTCTTTGGGTATTAGGGTGAGGAAATTGGCATTTAGTGTTGGAAGAACTTTGCCTGAGCTGCGTGATACCTCCACCAGCTACCACACTTCCTCCCTTAACATTGGCCAACAGGAGTGGAAGAAGTCTGTTGTGAAACCATCTGGGCCTGGAGCCTTGCCTGTGGGTAACTCTTGAATAGCTTGATCCACTTTTGCTTGCGTTATTGGTGTCATGAGAGCCTCATTCTGTTCCTGGGTGATTATAGTTGGGATATTTTGGGTCACCCGCTCTATTGCTGAGGTGCGGTCCACCTTGGGTTCTGAGAGGAGATCCTTGTAGAAGTCTGTTAGCTCGTGCGTAATTTCCTGATGATTTAACAGGGTGTTGCCTTGCGAGTCATATAGCTTTGTGATGCGATTGATAAGGCGTTTGTGGATCATAGAACGGTGGAAGAATTTGGTATTTTTCTCTCCCTCGTTGAGCCATTGAACCCGAGATTTCTGTCTCCACAGGATTTCTTCCTGCTTGTGTCTTTCTTCTAGTTGCCTTTTGATTTCACTCTTCTGCTGCTGCTGAGTGATTGTGTATCTTGCGTGAATGAATTGACCTTGAAGATTCTCTAGTTTTTGTTCCAGTATTTTTCTCTCCTGGAAAATGTTCCCAAAGACTTCTTTGTTCCATTTGCACACCTGTCGTTTAAAATGTTTGAGTTTTTGCTGGAAGCAATACATTTTTGTACCCCTCTATGTTTCCGCAGTGCTCCACCAGTGACGGTCTAACTCCTGAAAATTTGGATGGGAGAGCCAAAATTTTTCAAATCTGAAGGGTTTAAGCTTGGGGGTGGCAATAGTGTTAACCAAGAGTTGAACTGGCCAGTGGTCCGAACCTGCTTTAGGGAGGATGTTGGAGTCTACTAGGGGGCCTTCCAAAAGGAGAGTTTCCGAGATGAGGAAGCGATCAAGCTTGCATGCTATTTGTTGGTGACCTGATCTTTTGTTGGTCCAGGTGTAGGTGCCATTGCTATTCTCAATATCTACTAGTCTGAGGTTCTCTATGAGTTCCTAGCATTTTGCGCTATCCTGCTCCAGGTGCTTTTTTTCCCCTCGCTTCTCCTCCAGCGTGAGAATCATGTTGAAGTCGCCCCCTGTTATCCATCGCTTGCCCTCTGCTAAGGAACCTAGGTAAGCCAGGCTTTGAAGAAAGAGGTCTTTGTCTTGGCTGTTCTGCGGTCCATTGGCATTTGTGATCATTCCCTCCTTGTCCAAATCGATGGCTCTGTAGTGCGCTGTGATGGTGCACGGAGTGGAGAAGCCTTGATCAAGGATGACTGTAGCAGGATTCCATAGGATGGCCAGGCCTCCTGAAGCCCCTTTTGATTCCGTTTGATAGGATTCGCAGTTACGCCGACATCTTTTGATGATATCTTCTGCAGTTTGCCCTGCACATTTTGTCTCTTGTATCGGGAATATATTAGGGTCTTCCATTTTGATGCAGTTTCGAAGAATCGTTTGTTTGGATCTTCCATTTAGGCCTCTGATATTCCAGGTAAGGATCTTCATAGTTAACAATTTGGTGGGTGGGAAAAGGAGCTCTCTGAGAGCCTGTGAATCTGTCCCGAGTTGATCATATAGTTTCTCGCCTCCTTTATTAGTTGATGAGCCAATTTTCTACCTCGTCGCTTGTTTTCTTTTGGGTGTTTTCTTGGATCTTGGTTTGGGTCTGTGCTGATCCCCAACCTGGATGTAGCCCCTGCTGATAAGTCCATAAATACTTTGTGAACTTTCCTGAATTGGTCCTCTGGTAAGGTTTGAAGATCCTTCTTGTTGAGTGCTTCTTCTAACCTGTCTAGGTCGATTTCTGCTAGGTCCTGCTCATCCATTTCCATGACTATGTCTTCCTCTCTTTTTGGTTCTTTCCCTAAGACTGGGTGAGTCTGTGGATCTGCTTGGTTTGCTGGGCTTTGATACTCTTGTGACGGCTGATCTTCCCTGTGCTTGCTGGGATCGTTCCCCGCGGTTTTGTGGGGGTTTTCCACCTTTTTTGCCTCTGGGAGGCGGTTGAGGGCTTCAAATGAATTATTATTTGGGTTCTTTTTTTCGTTGTTGGTTGTGGGCTTCTTCTGCGCTTGTCTTCTTCTATTTTGAACATGGGTAAATCCTTCCTTTGATTTCTCTTCAACTTCCCTCTTGGGGGGGGGCATTGAGAGGGCAGTCTCTGAAAAGGTGTCCATGTTCATGGCATTTTCGACATCTGAAAGGAATGTGTTCATAGTCTATGGTTTGGGCCCATTCCTCGTCTTGGTATTCTAAGGTAACTATGCCTTGCAGAGCTTTTGAGATGTTCATAACTTCATATAGACACATATCCTTGCGTAAGAGGTATATTTTCTCTGTTTGGTAGCTTCAAAATATTTGACATATTTTCCCAGGGTGTTGCCTATGCCCAATAAAATTTCCTCTAACCAGAACTATTGAGGTAGGGAATAGAGGCGAATCCATACCGGTGCGTATGCAAAGTTTTCCTTTTTTGGGCAGAAGCGGTCTGTCCAAAAACGGAGGTAGAGGCCAGCCAAATTGTAGAAATATGGTCCCCCTTCAAATATCCTGTCCTTGTCCTCCAAGTTGTAGAATATTTCTGTGAAGAAACCTTTGGAGCTCTGCTGGAGCTCATAGTCTCCCTTGGGGTTCCACCACGCCTTGATCCAGTGAGTTAGGTCCTTTTCTGAGGGCCAGAGACCTAGGAATTTTCCTATGAGGGCATGGTCTCTCATGAACTGCTTATGCTCCCCTATCCTTGTGATTTTGATGACGTACTTGGGCGCAACCGGGGCTTGGGGGATACATTTGCTGGGTATCCAGACCCAAGCTGCTTTTGGATGCGAGGACTCAACATCCATGTTTGATTCTTTGCTTATATCCATCTCTTCCTGCAGATATTGGTCTCGTAAGTGCAATGGCGGCTCAAAGGACGGTCGGCGCACTCGTGAGTTCACCGGATCGTTGGCGGTGACGTTGCGGTAAGAGGGGGCTTTCGCCCCCCGTTCTGTTCCCATTCTTCTGTGGCGTTCAGTGCCGGGGTGCAGAGGCGATCAGAGGCGTGCAAAGGAGTTTAGACGTGGTCAGGGTGGGAGGGTAGCTGGTGCATGTGAACCCTAACCTTGCAGAGCTCCGGAATAATGTGTCTTTTTTTCCTGGATTGAATTCGATGCTTTCTGAGTTATTGCTGTACATGAATTTTGTAATATTATGTTGTAATTTGGTGAAAAATACTGTCCAATGATTTGATGCTGAAGGAATAACTTACATTATATTGGATACTTTACATTGATATCTTTATCTGAAAGGAAAGTTGAGGGGAATAAATAGAAAAATCATGTGGTCTGATGAAATTTAAGGTTAAGAAAAGTGAAGGGCCAATACTTGTATAAGTCAAGGGAAGTAAAGCTTCCTGGCTCCTTTTAAGGTTTTGGTCAGATATCAGATTGATTGCCTGACGAAAACAGATTACTTGGTGTTGGCCAGAGTTTCATCCCTGACTGCAATTACAATCGAGCAGCAAATATTAATTTTTTAAGTCAGCTGTTAACTATTGTGAGGCTTGTAGGCAACACAAAAACTTTGGATTGAGCTACATATATGAGAAGTTGATTTTATGGTGGATTATGTCTGTGGTAGTGAATATAAGTATAGGTGGGGCGAGAAAGAGCTAAGGAAGCAGAAATAGAAGGATTAGAGAAAATAGGTTCGTGAGAAGTGAGTACGCGAAAAGTACTGGACAGGTAATGACAAAATACATATAGAAAGCTGGAAAAAATTAATGTGGAAAAACTACTGTCGAATTAAATTTAGGCATCAATTGAAATACACTTTGATTTTGTTTTTTGCTTTCATTTTGGTCATAATTTTTTTATTTCTATTTGTTTTTTGATGATAAATATTGGATGAACATTTACTTAATGATAAATACATTTTGAATGTTGAAAGTTGGAACTATTTTTCCAGTCATGAATGATTGAGGTTTGTCTTCTTTTGAAAAACCTCTGTTGGCCTTTTCCTGTTTTTTTTATTGGGAAAACAATGAATCTTTATAAGACACAGTTGGCATCTGTTGATAAATCTAGAAAGAGAGTATTCTGAACAACATATACATTAAGTGCTTCGAAGAGGCCAGAGATTCTTTCACTTCAAATTATTTTTATAACACACTCCTTTGAAAACTTGCAGGACAGAGGAGGTTGGTATGGAAAACATTACAAAGATATTGGCAGTGGCATGGCTGACTCTGCCGATTGGAATAGTTGCTTCTACGGTAACATGTGCATTTGTGTTCTGGTGGCAGGGCCTCAGTTTTTCAGAACATTATGCTCAAGCTGTTCTGATTCATGGCAAGTTTGAAGACTTTTATGACAGTGAATAATCCATGCATTCTGGAATTTTTGTTTTTGTGACACTTGCTGAAGGTCTTGTTCTCTTGCATTTTATCATAGAACTCTCTGTTTTAGAAGGGTGACTATTTTTCTTTGCAAAATATGGATTATATTACAACAGAAAAAATTACATGGTAGCTGAAAAATGGAAAACCAGAAAAAAGAACTGAAGGGTATATCATATCCTCTTCCTGAGAACAACTAAGGCAGCAGTAAACTCAGAATAAGCTACAACACTGAAGTCTTTGGCATCCTTAATTAAGAGTGACAAAAAGAATTAACAGAACTGACCTAATCTGAAAAAACATACTTGCATTGTAGCTTCCAGATTGTGAATGGCACTGAAATCCAAATACATTCCCAAACTCCCAAAAGGCGGGAGAAAACCAGGGATGCTGAATCCCCAAGTAGTGCTGCATGACAATAAAGTTGCCCCTGAAGTAGAACATAATCACAATCCTGCACCAATCTCCAGTATGATCTAGCAAGAGATGCTTCAAGGTCTTGGAACAATGACAAAAGGGGCATGTATCATCTAAAAGTATGCTTTAGGCAAGGAGAGCATTGGAGGGCAGCCCCTGATAAACAACCAGCCAAGCAAAGACCCGAAGCTTGTAGCTCAAACAGAGAGACAATACATTGTGCAACTGACGGATCCATTGAACTACAGGGTCAGATGAAACCCATCTAGCGTTGAGGACAGAAGATAATGGGTGTCTCTGATGAAGAGAGTAGAGCTTCTTGGAGTCATACTGCTGAAGGGGTTTCCCAAACCTGCACCCCCATCTCTCCAAAAGGGTCCCTGCATGTCAATGTTCAGCTTATAAAAATCTTCAGTCGGGGGAAAACTAGTGATGTCTCTGACAGCCAACCTATCCAGGGAAAGGAGAGCCTTCTAGTGGGCAAGCACTCTCCAATCCTTCCAGTCCCTGGTGGTGAAGTCCCAAAGATCCCTCCAAAAGAAGACAACTTTCTTACTAAGATTGTGGGCCTGGAATCTTGCACACTTCACAATACATTGCCCTTGGTCAATCCAGCTCCAAATAGGCCTCCCATTTTGTTCGACTCCCTAAGATTTTTCCATCTGACCAATGGTGCAACAAACCTCCAAGCCTCACAAATACTCTGACAGATGATGGATACAAACACCCTAAAAAGATGTGGTGATGAGATGATATTAGTGTTTATGATGGATACAAACACCTTAAAAAGCTGTAGTGATGAGATGATATCAGTGTTTTTAAACTCGGACTGTACAGACTCGAACTTGTCTGAGTTGACCCCTGATGGAGTCAACTTGGCCATTTTCTCGGTTCGGGGGACCGTTCAGTACCGAATTGGCTGACTCAAGGCATGACTCGGCTTGTTCGGTACCAAACCGGTCCAACTTGGTTGAATTCGTACAAATTCTGGGACCCCACCATTGCACACTATTCGTGAAAAAGTCATTTAAAAAAAAAACCTAAAACCTAATTCCTAACAATCTTAAACCCTACCAAAAAAATATAAAGAGACCCGCTCCCCCTCTATTTACCTCACACCTCTCTCATTGAGCATTTGTGAGCATTTGGAGTTTTGTGGCAGCTTTGAAGAGCAGTGATTTAGAGTGAGCTTGGAGCTTGTTTGGCAATTATCTTGGGCTGTTTGAACTTTGCAGTGGATTTGGCATCTAGAGGCTACAATACATCTTCAAGCTTGGAGGAGTTGTGGACCAAATTCTTGTGCCCACTGCCCATTCTTCTCATTCCTAGGTATGTTAATAGTTAAATGATAAATCTGTCCCTGTTTTTTTTCTCTCATTAAATTGCAGATTCAAAATCTATCTTTACAGTTTTGTACTTTCAACTTGTTGATGATTACAACTGTGTGAGACATCCTCCAGGACACAGACTTGAGAGAGAGCCCCTAAGTTGGGTATGTGGTTCCTATCTGAGACAGAACTGGAACGTTGTGTTGGCCTCCTCTCTGCAGAGAGTTGAGATGATACTCCATATGATTCTCCTGTGTAACGCAGTGAGAAAGAAGATCTGCTGAGTTGGACGTGCCTGTGGCTGAGCACAAGTGAACGTGTGAAAGCCTATGAGCTGGGTGCATCGTTCTGAGATAGAGATGAAACGATGTATTAGCCTCCTCTGAGCAGAGAGTTGAGATGATGAACTCCAGATGACTCTCCCGTGTAATGCAGTGAGAAAGAAGATTTGCTGAGTTGGACGTGCCTGTGGATGAGCACAAGTGAACGTGATCCTAGTGGCTAAGCACTAGTGAGTGTGGTTCTCCTGTGAGACGCAGTGAGATAGAGATATGGACATCCCTGTGGCTGAGCACAGATGGATGTGCCCCTAGTGGCTGAGCACTAGTGGGTGTATGAGATCCCTTGCTATATTGTCCAAGAGTCAGACTTACTTGTAACCCTATTTGTGATGTAAAGGGTACAGGTTGGCCCCACCATAATGTAAAGGATAATTAATGTAAAAGATAATTAATATGGTAATTATTAATTATATTTTGAGTTATTGAGGTCGGCCCTATTGTGCTAATAGACACATCATTTGATGTGATGAGTCTTATATAAATAAAGGTGAATCCCCATTGAGGAAACACACTTAACACTGTGTCATCTCATGATTTCAGAAGTTGTGGTATGAAATTATGAGAATTACAGAACCCTCTTGTGTGCTAGGTTTGGTGATGGTGTGAGAGGTCTTTCTCTTGAAGAATATAGCAAAGGATTGGCTTGGTTTTCTTTCCTTGTTGAGAAGGATTTCCCAGGATACTTCTTGTGTTCTTATGCATGGTTATTCTTCTTGTGATCTTGGTTTGTTGCAGTAGTTATGGTTCAAGTTAAAAGCTAAACATAAAATTTAATTAAATGCATGAGCCATAGCTTATTGAAAATTCAACACAACCTTCTACTAGTTTGAAGTTTGAAGTATGAACTTTGCATATTAAGATAGGGTTTGCAATGTCACATATTTGAATTTGAAGATTTCTTTTCATTTAAATACCATGGCCCCAAGAGTCAAAGACCCTACATGGATCCATGCTGATCTTGTTGATCCAAAAATGTATTGCAAATATTGCAAGAAACACATAAATGATGGGGGAGGGGATTCATAGGTTAAAATGACACTTGGCTGGTGTAAGAGGCCAATTTCCCCATTTGATGCACCAATTGAAGTGTTTGGATAGATTAGAGTGGAATTGTAAATCAGTTTGAAAAATTTGAAGAAAACAAGGCTAGGCAAAAGGAGATAAATGGTGAAATAGAGAGGAAGAGGCAACTTGCTGCAATGAGAGCAAATGCTAGTGTTGAATTTGAAGGCTTTTCCACCGTCCCTTCTACCAATGTTAGGGACCCCTTTCGTTGTGTTCCTCACCTTCTTGTCAGGCATCCTAAAAAGAAGAACATTCAAAGTTATTTACACCTTCCCCCACCTCTACTATTGCCTCTCAACCAAGTCAAACTCAACCCACCTTAGATAACCATTTGTAGAAGCAATACAAAGATGCTGCTTTTGAATACATAGGTAGATGGTGGTATGATGTAGATATCCCCTTCAATGCTTCCCGATCACCTTATTACCAACCTATGTGGGATTCTATTAGTGCTGCGGGAAAGGGCTTCAAAGGCCCTAGTATGCATGACTTTGGTGGATCTCTTTTGCAAAAAGAGGTTTTGTCCATAAAGGAATACTTGAAGGATTTTAAATATTCATGGGCCAAAACAGGGTGTACCATCATGTTAGATGGATGGATTGATGGAAAGAACGATACAATCATAAATTTCCTTGTCTCTTGCCCTCAGGGAACCATGTTTTTGAAATCGGTTGATGCATTTAATAAGGTGAAATATGCAAACCTATTATTTCAGCTATTGGATGAGCTTGTTATGTTAGCAGGTGAGGCAAATGTTGTTCAGATTATTATAGATAATGCCTCTAACTATGTTCTTTTCAGTGAGATGTTAGAGTCCAAATACAATACCATATTTTGAACCCCATGTGTTGCACATTGCATAGACCTCATGCTTGAGGACATATACAAACATGATTGGTTCAAGAACATTGTAGAGCATGCCAAGTGCATCACAAAATAAAACTACAACCACTCATGGGTTTTGAACCTAGTGAGGAAAAACATCGGGGGAAAGGAACTTGTTAGGCTTTCCATCACGAGATTTGCCACTCACTTCCTCATGTTGCAATCTCTCCTTTCCTAGGCACAAAACTTGAAAAAAATGTTTTCAAGTGATGAATGGAATGTATCTCAGTGGGCTCTCAAACAAGATGGAAAAGACACCAACACGAAAGCTTTTGAGAGCACTTTTTGGAAAAAAACAACATAAGTTGTGAAAATTGCCGAGCCCCTTGTTAAGGTGTTGCAGTTGGTGGGTGGGGAAAAATTGGCCATGGGTTACATCTATAATGCTATGGAGCATGTTGAATTCCTGCAAACCCAACACTCAACTAATAAACTCAAATGAAATCACTTCATTAATTAA
Source organism: Picea engelmannii (assembly GCA_009831015.1). Taxonomy (NCBI): domain Eukaryota; kingdom Viridiplantae; phylum Streptophyta; class Pinopsida; order Pinales; family Pinaceae; genus Picea; species Picea engelmannii. The sequence continues at coordinate 71,553 of ML798683.1, read as the reverse complement.
AAGCACAAGCTAGGTTATCAACAAAAAATCAGCGGAAGCAAAATCAACAGAAACCATAACACACATTGCACAAGAGATTTTGGGCAAACACCCCTGGAAAAACCCTTGCGGGAAAACCAGTTTTGAGATTGATTTTATTAGATAAAATCCTGGGCTCCCATCCTGTGATAATGGCCCATCTGAGGATTACAATGCTGCAACTGATAGCCTAGCCCACTTGGCTGCTATCTCCCTTGCTGCCCCCTGCACCCTTTCCTTAGTCCTGCCCACTCAGACACAAGCACATGAGCAAGACTCCCTCTTGCTCCTATGCACTCATTGTGTGCCTCTCACTCTCCTTAGATTTGCTTTTATAATCCTCTAATGATTAAAACCCTAACAATAGATCTCAATGGCCAAGATTAGATCTTGGATGTAACAATCATGACTTAATATTTCGTTGAGATGACTTAAATCACTTAAGTCACTCAACCTTACAAAAGTCACTTTAGTTATTACATAAAAGCCACTTTAAAGAGTGTCTTTCAAACACCTCCACATGCCAAGCACCGCCAATGTAGAAGTACCTGTCCGAGCCAATGTTTTAAAAACTGAAACCGGTCGAGGGTCCAACCTGAACCGGAACCGGAACCGGTAATAAATCGGTTGAACCGGTTTCAATGAACTGGTTTTTAAAAAAATACATAAAATATTTAAATTTTAATGAAAAAAATATATTTTTAATATTTTAAATCATGTTTCCAAAGCATTAGAGACAATTAGAGACAACATATCCAAAGTATGCTCATGAATATATCAAAATGACACCAAGTGCAATACATATCTAGAGATCAGAACATAAATACATAATCAATGAGGCTCTAAATGGCCTATACAACATCAAATAACATACTAAGTTAGAGTCACTGATACTATAGGTGGGAATGCCAATGAAAAATACAAAATAGCCATAGGGTAGATACTAGAACCGTAGATGGAAGAATCTCATAGCTCATGAGTCGTGACTGTCAGTAGTCCTCCATGTCATAATCATCAAGATTGGCATCACTACCACTGCTCTCTCTCCATCCTCCTCCCCTATATCCAATGCAATCCGTGCATTTGTTGATGTGGAGTCTGGAGGATGACACCTCAAGAGGATCACCATCATCAAAAGTGACCGGATCTAGCACTAGTTCATTAAGATCCAAGTTGGCTAATGCCAACTCAACACTGTTGTTCAAACCCTTATCATCAGAAAACACATCCCACATCTTTGTCTTTCCCTTCAAC
>ML798683.1:43559-56695 GCA_009831015.1 Picea engelmannii | reverse complement strand
GTTTAGTTGATATATTTCAGTAGGCGATTTGTATTCCCACACATGCACTGTTATTATTCATGATATTGAGTTATTGGCCTTATCTGCTATTGCATGCGTCATTTTATGATTGTAAAACCTTTGTTATGCTACATGCAACTATATAACCTACATGCAACCATAATAACTAACATGCAAACACTATAAACAAAGATCATCTACATCAAACCCTAAAACGCATCCAGAAACCCCCAGAGTATCAGATCTGCACGTAGGAGCAGTAGGATCGTAGCAAATATCTTGATCAGCCGGATCAGGGATATTTCAGGCCTCCAAAGGCCATGTCTCATCATCAAAAGGTGCAAAGCATGGTGAAAAGTAAAACCTCTTCATCAAAGGTCACATCTCATCTTCAAAGGACCCCAACTCATCATCAAAACAGATGCCCTAATGGTAGGTCAGCCCCACCATCATCAAATCATCATAGCGCATGACATCATTATCAATATGCTCAACGTCCAAGGTGGAAAAAGCCAACATCCAAGGTGAAAGAAGGGTCCATCATCTCTCCAAGGGGTGTCCAATCATCTCCAAGTGCAACGTCCTCAAATCAAAGCCTAACATGCTCTGAGGTGCACTACCCATCTGATAGCCCATCTGACCATATCTGCAATATTTCAGCACATTTGTCCAACGTCTAAGGCCCAAGAGGTGTAGAAAGGTGCCTCAAGGCATGCGAAGTCATCAAAGGACCCAATGCTTTGTGGCAAGTGTGCAATGTCCTCTGAAAAGTGCATAACATCCTCGGTACAAATATGAAAACGTCCTCCAAAGGACCATGTCGAGAGCGCATTATGACCAAACAGGGCTCAAAAAATTAGCTAAAACCAACAACTACAAGATACCATAGTCGTTAGAATCATACAAAGTAAGCCACCACTTAATATAAAAGTCACATAAGCAATTCACATTAGGTATCTTCTTCAAACTTCACATTAGCCGAAGACTTTATGCAATTTTCCAAGTTCAGGTATGGGAGGACCATTAGAAGACCCTATTAGGTGTCTCAATACCCAAGTAGAGAAGTATTTCCCAAGAAAACCCATCAAAGTGTAAGTATGGTGAACGAAACGACATGGGGTTACTTCATGGCGATGGAGTCATTGACATGCAAGGTACCGTGCTCCGTCCATCTCCATGAACGCCTTTGTAGAGGGAGTGCTTGTTGCTTGAGATACCCTTTCTTCGACAATGTGTGTATTCCAAACCCCTTTCTTGCCTTTTGATATTCTTGTATTGCTTTCACAAGTCCCTCTTTACTGGGATTAAGTCCTTTTAATTGATATGCATTTAGTGCATTAGGACTAGAGGTGATCACCTCATAGCGAGGGGGTAGAGCTGAAGCTGAATTTTGAATTTTGACTTGGTCATTTATTATCCCATCATTTCTTCTTTCTTCTATAACATGCTTTCTTTTTCTTATTCATTTTTTTCTAGCAGTTGCATCAACCTCGACATTCTATCCCTTCTTCTCATATGAGAATGAACCACGGGTCTTTTTGGTGTACATGGTGAGAATGAACCTCGACTTCCTACAGCTAAGGAGGAGGGTGGTCATGGTCTTATTAATGTGATGACTCAGGGGCATATATTGGTTGCTAAATGGATGGTTAAGTGCCTAGAAATATTCGCCCCATGGAAAATTCCCTTGAGTCATTGGTTTCAGTCAACTCAACATCTCCTTCTAATCCAAGGCCCCCTCTGAGTTATGTGTTATCATCCAATGTTTTAAAACTTGGACTCGGCCATGACTCAAATCGATCTAATTTTAATGACTCTGTTTACTAAAAAATACATAAAATATTTAAATTTTAATGAAAAAATATATTTTAAAGATTCCAAACCATTAGAGACAAAATCTACAAAGTTTGCTCATGTATATACCATGTAAGGGTGAATATATCAAAATGGCACTAAGTGCAATACATATCAAAAACAAAATATATAATCAATGAGGCTCTAAGAGGCCTCTAGAGTCCAAAAAATCATGCTAGAAGCTATTGGCCTACTACATAGATGATAGTACATAGTACAAATCATTAATCAACATGATCAATCATCAAACTCATCACCACTACTAGAAATGGGATCCTTAGCAGGAGCTACAAAATCATCATGTGGCTCAGAGTCATTGGACTCCTCAGACTCCTCAGACTCCTCAGTGACATCTGCAACTGCAATAGTAGTACTAGCAGAAGCACAAGTTGCACAGCTAGTGCTTCCATGTGCCATGCCTAGTGCTCCATTGTCACTTACTCTGACTCCTACTAGTGGATCCGAATCCAAACCAATCCCCCCAAACTCCAAGTCATCAATATCAAAATCATGATGAAATTATGTTGGGTGAGACTCCTCTACCCATTCTGAGGTTAGATCAATATCATCCAACACCATGGGATCTATATTGAGCATTCTATTCAACAACTGGTTGTGCCTTAGCCATGTTGAAATATTGTAACTACAAAGAGTATTCTATTTATTATTGAGTCATTATTAATTAGATCAATCCTTTTTTGTGGATTGATCAGGTCGGGCATTGTAAATGACCAAATCCCCTTTTGTGGATTGGTCAAACCCTAATTATATTATGCAAATTAAGAAGTCGGCCCCCAAGCCCAATTAAAGTAGTTTTAACCACTAAGAAGAGAAGTCAGCCCTACCCAGTGAAGAGACACATTTCCAGCACCTGCCAGATAGTATAAATAAAGGAGGCTAGCGCCTCATTTGTTCACTCACTCATTCATAAATAAAGTGCACAAGTTTGGAGAGCTACAGTTGGGAGAAGAAAGAAGAGAGAGGTGAATTGCTCAGTGTTGGATATTCTCTAGTCTTTTGGTTTATTGTCTTGGCATTGTATTGGCTATCTATATTAAGGAAGTTTTGTTGGGTTTTCTCCCCCATGAGGGTTTTCCAGGATAAATGTTGTGTATCTTGTGATTGTGTTTCTCTCAGTGATCCTACCTATGCTATGGTTATCTAGTAAATTGAAAAGAAGCCTAATAATAGCTCAAAACTTAACAAGCCAGAGGTTGTACTGCACAAAGACAAGATCATTTAAGCGTTTTTGTTCCAACAGTTTCTCTTCTTCTTGTGAATCCGCTCAAAGACAAACCAATTGAGCTCACAACCAAAAGTACTACAAGTTTGACTCGGGACTAGAATTGCAAACTTTTGCAATTGAGGACATTGGCTACCAAATGACTCCCACTAATGTGCTACGAAGATAAAGTTAGTTCAACAAATTAGATGGTGACATTGGCTAAAAAAATGAAGTATTTAAAGTTTAAACAACTAAACTTAAAAAAACTTTGAAATTGCTTACCTGGTTGGTCCATATCTCTTGCAATCTTTGCTAGGTTTTTGCCAAGGGTACACATGGCTCTAGTGAAAGCATTGATCTGTCAATGTACTTCTAGCTGCTCTGTCTCATCGTGGACCATTTGCTCCAAACACTCGTACAATCAATCTTTGACCTCCCCAATTTGATTTTCTCCTAACTGACCTATGTAATGATACATTGGGTTCAGGAAATACCCAGCTACATGTATAGGGCAATGGAGTTGATTGTTACATATGTCATCAATTATCTCCCAAATAATCCCATATTTAGCCACTCTATCTTTGTAGGTTGTCCTTATCTTCTCCTTTGCCTAATCTGTTAGCTTTTGGGGTAGCTTGGACCGGTACTTCTACATTGGCGGTGCTTGGCATGTGGAGGTGTTTGAGAGACACTCTTTAAAGTGGCTTTTATGTAATGACTAAAGTGACTTTTGTAAGGTTGAGTGACTTAAGTGATTTAAGTCATCTCAACGAAATATTAAGTCGTGATCGTTACATCCAAGATCTAATCTTGGCCATTGAAATCTATTGTTGGGGTTTTAATCATTAGAGGATTATAAAAGAAAATCTAAGGAGAGTGAGAGGCACACAATGAGTGCATAGGAGCAAGAAGGAGTCTTGCTCATGTACTTGTGTCTGAGTGGGCAGGACTGAGGAAAGGGTGCAGGGGGCAGCAAGGGAGATAGCAGCCAAGTGGGCTAGGCTATCAGTTGCAGCATTGTAATCCTCAAATGGGCCATTATCACGGGATGGGAGCCCAGGATTTTATCTAATAAAATCAAACTCAAAACTTGTTTTCCCGCAAGGGTTTTTCCAGGGGTGTTTACCCAAAATCTCTTGTGCAATGTGTGTTATGGTTTCTGTTGATTTTGCTTCTGCTGATTTTTTGTTGATAACCTAGCTTGTGCTTTTAATTAATGAAGTGATTTCATTTGGGTTTATTAGTCGGGTGTTGGGTTTGCAGGAATTGAACATGCTCCATAGCATTATAGATGTAACCCATGGCCAATTTTTCCCCACCCACCAACTGCAACACCTTAACAAGGGGCTCGGCAATTTTCACAACTTATGTTGTTTTTTTCCAAAAAGTGCTCTCAAAAACTTTCGTGTTGGTGTCTTTTCCATCTTGTTTGAGAGCCCACTGAGATCCATTCCATTCATCACTTGAAAACATTTTTTTCAAGTTCTGTGCCTAGGAAAGGAGAGATTGCAACATGAGGAAGTGAGTGGCAAATCTCGTGATGGAAAGCCTAACAAGTTCCTTTCCCCCGATGTTTTTCCTCATTAGGTTCAAAACCCATGAGTGGTTGTAGTTTTATTTTGTGATGCACTTGGCATGCTCTACAATGTTCTTGAACCAATCATGTTTGTATATGTCCTCAAGCATGAGGTCTATGCAATGTGCAACACATGGGGTTCAAAATATGGTATTGTATTTGGACTCTAACATCTCACTGAAAAGAACATAGTTAGAGGCATTATCTATAATAATCTGAACAACATTTGCCTCACCTGCTAACATAACAAGCTCATCCAATAGCTGAAATAATAGGTTTGCATATTTCACCTTATTAAATGCATCAACCGATTTCAAAAACATGGTTCCCTGAGGGCAAGAGACAAGGAAATTTATGATTGTATCGTTCTTTCCATCAATCCATCCATCTAACATGATGGTACACCCTGTTTTGGCCCATGAATATTTAAAATCCTTCAAGTATTCCTTTATGGACAAAACCTCTTTTTGCAAAAGAGATCCACCAAAGTCATGCATACTAGGGCCTTTGAAGCCCTTTCCCGCAGCACTAATAGAATCCCACATAGGTTGGTAATAAGGTGATCGGGAAGCATTGAAGGGGATATCTACATCATACCACCATCTACCTATGTATTCAAAAGCAGCATCTTTGTATTGCTTCTACAAATGGTTATCTAAGGTGGGTTGAGTTTGACTTGGTTGAGAGGCAATAGTAGAGGTGGGGGAAGGTGTAAATAACTTTGAATGTTCTTCTTTTTAGGATGCCTGACAAGAAGGTGAGGAACACAACGAAAGGGGTCCCTAACATTGGTAGAAGGGACGGTGGAAAAGCCTTCAAATTCAACACTAGCATTTGCTCTCATTGCAGCAAGTTGCCTCTTCCTCTCTATTTCACCATTTATCTCCTTTTGCCTAGCCTTGTTTTCTTCAAATTTTTCAAACTGATTTACAATTCCACTCTAATCTATCCAAACACTTCAATTGGTGCATCAAATGGGGAAATTGGCCTCTTACACCAGCCAAGTGTCATTTTAACCTATGAATCCCCTCCCCCATCATTTATGTGTTTCTTGCAATATTTGCAATACATTTTTGGATCAACAAGATCAGCATGGATCCATGTAGGGTCTTTGACTCTTGGGGCCATGGTATTTAAATGAAAAGAAATCTTCAAATTCAAATATGTGACATTGCAAACCCTATCTTAATATGCAAAGTTCATACTTCAAACTTCAAACTAGTAGAAGGTTGTGTTGAATTTTCAATAAGCTATGGCTCATGCATTTAATTAAATTTTATGTTTAGCTTTTAACTTGAACCATAACTACTGCAACAAACCAAGATCACAAGAAGAATAACCATGCATAAGAACACAAGAAGTATCCTGGGAAATCCTTCTCAACAAGGAAAGAAAACCAAGCCAATCCTTTGCTATATTCTTCAAGAGAAAGACCTCTCACACCATCACCAAACCTAGCACACAAGAGGGTTCTGTAATTCTCATAATTTCATACCACAACTTCTGAAATCATGAGATGACACAGTGTTAAGTGTGTTTCCTCAATGGGGATTCACCTTTATTTATATAAGACTCATCACATCAAATGATGTGTCTATTAGCACAATAGGGCCGACCTCAATAACTCAAAATATAATTAATAATTACCATATTAATTATCTTTTACATTAATTATCCTTTACATTATGGTGGGGCCAACCTGTACCCTTTACATCACAAATAGGGTTACAAGTAAGTCTGACTCTTGGACAATATAGCAAGGGATCTCATACACCCACTAGTGCTCAGCCACTAGGGGCACATCCATCTGTGCTCAGCCACAGGGATGTCCATATCTCTATCTCACTGCGTCTCACAGGAGAACCACACTCACTAGTGCTTAGCCACTAGGATCACGTTCACTTGTGCTCATCCACAGGCACGTCCAACTCAGCAAATCTTCTTTCTCACTGCATTACACGGGAGAGTCATCTGGAGTTCATCATCTCAACTCTCTGCTCAGAGGAGGCTAATACATCGTTTCATCTCTATCTCAGAACGATGCACCCAGCTCATAGGCTTTCACACGTTCACTTGTGCTCAGCCACAGGCACGTCCAACTCAGCAGATCTTCTTTCTCACTGCGTTACACAGGAGAATCATATGGAGTATCATCTCAACTCTCTGCAGAGAGGAGGCCAACACAACGTTCCAGTTCTGTCTCAGATAGGAACCACATACCCAACTTAGGGGCTCTCTCTCAAGTCTGTGTCCTGGAGGATGTCTCACACAGTTGTAATCATCAACAAGTTGAAAGTACAAAACTGTAAAGATAGATTTTGAATCTGCAATTTAATGAGAGAAAAAAAACAGGGACAGATTTATCATTTAACTATTAACATACCTAGGAATGAGAAGAATGGGCAGTGGGCACAAGAATTTGGTCCACAACTCCTCCAAGCTTGAAGATGTATTGTAGCCTCTAGATGCCAAATCCACTGCAAAGTTCAAACAGCCCAAGATAATTGCCAAACAAGCTCCAAGCTCACTCTAAATCACTGCTCTTCAAAGCTGCCACAAAACTCCAAATGCTCACAAATGCTCAATGAGAGAGGTGTGAGGTAAATAGAGGGGGAGCGGGTCTCTTTATATTTTTTTGGTAGGGTTTAAGATTGTTAGGAATTAGGTTTTAGGTTTTTTTTTTAAATGACTTTTTCACGAATAGTGTGCAATGGTGGGGTCCCAGAATTTGTACGAATTCAACCAAGTTGGACCGGTTTGGTACCGAACAAGCCGAGTCATGCCTTGAGTCAGCCAATTCGGTACTGAACGGTCCCCCGAACCGAGAAAATGGCCAAGTTGACTCCATCAGGGGTCAACTCAGACAAGTTCGAGTCTGTACAGTCCGAGTTTAAAAACACTGATATCATCTCATCACTACAGCTTTTTAAGGTGTTTGTATCCATCATAAACACTAATATCATCTCATCACCACATCTTTTTAGGGTGTTTGTATCCATCATCTGTCAGAGTATTTGTGAGGCTTGGAGGTTTGTTGCACCATTGGTCAGATGGAAAAATCTTAGGGAGTCGAACAAAATGGGAGGCCTATTTGGAGCTGGATTGACCAAGGGCAATGTATTGTGAAGTGTGCAAGATTCCAGGCCCACAATCTTAGTAAGAAAGTTGTCTTCTTTTGGAGGGATCTTTGGGACTTCACCACCAGGGACTGGAAGGATTGGAGAGTGCTTGCCCACTAGAAGGCTCTCCTTTCCCTGGATAGGTTGGCTGTCAGAGACATCACTAGTTTTCCCCCGACTGAAGATTTTTATAAGCTGAACATTGACATGCAGGGACCCTTTTGGAGAGATGGGGGTGCAGGTTTGGGAAACCCCTTCAGCAGTATGACTCCAAGAAGCTCTACTCTCTTCATCAGAGACACCCATTATCTTCTGTCCTCAACGCTAGATGGGTTTCATCTGACCCTGTAGTTCAATGGATCCGTCAGTTGCACAATGTATTGTCTCTCTGTTTGAGCTACAAGCTTCGGGTCTTTGCTTGGCTGGTTGTTTATCAGGGGCTGCCCTCCAATGCTCTCCTTGCCTAAAGCATACTTTTAGATGATACATGCCCCTTTTGTCATTGTTCCAAGACCTTGAAGCATCTCTTGCTAGATCATACTGGAGATTGGTGCAGGATTGTGATTATGTTCTACTTCAGGGGCAACTTTATTGTCATGCAGCACTACTTGGGGATTCAGCATCCCTGGTTTTCTCCCGCCTTTTGGGAGTTTGGGAATGTATTTGGATTTCAGTGCCATTCACAATCTGGAAGCTACAATGCAAGTATGTTTTTTCAGATTAGGTCAGTTCTGTTAATTCTTTTTGTCACTCTTAATTAAGGATGCCAAAGACTTCAGTGTTGTAGCTTATTCTGAGTTTACTGCTGCCTTAGTTGTTCTCAGGAAGAGGATATGATATACCCTTCAGTTCTTTTTTCTGGTTTTCCATTTTTCAGCTACCATGTAATTTTTTCTGTTGTAATATAATCCATATTTTGCAAAGAAAAATAGTCACCCTTCTAAAACAGAGAGTTCTATGATAAAATGCAAGAGAACAAGACCTTCAGCAAGTGTCACAAAAACAAAAATTCCAGAATGCATGGATTATTCACTGTCATAAAAGTCTTCAAACTTGCCATGAATCAGAACAGCTTGAGCATAATGTTCTGAAAAACTGAGGCCCTGCCACCAGAACACAAATGCACATGTTACCGTAGAAGCAACTATTCCAATCGGCAGAGTCAGCCATGCCACTGCCAATATCTTTGTAATGTTTTCCATACCAACCTCCTCTGTCCTGCAAGTTTTCAAAGGAGTGTGTTATAAAAATAATTTGAAGTGAAAGAATCTCTGGCCTCTTCGAAGCACTTAATGTATATGTTGTTCAGAATACTCTCTTTCTAGATTTATCAACAGATGCCAACTGTGTCTTATAAAGATTCATTGTTTTCCCAATAAAAAAAACAGGAAAAGGCCAACAGAGGTTTTTCAAAAGAAGACAAACCTCAATCATTCATGACTGGAAAAATAGTTCCAACTTTCAACATTCAAAATGTATTTATCATTAAGTAAATGTTCATCCAATATTTATCATCAAAAAACAAATAGAAATAAAAAAATTATGACCAAAATGAAAGCAAAAAACAAAATCAAAGTGTATTTCAATTGATGCCTAAATTTAATTCGACAGTAGTTTTTCCACATTAATTTTTTCCAGCTTTCTATATGTATTTTGTCATTACCTGTCCAGTACTTTTCGCGTACTCACTTCTCACGAACCTATTTTCTCTAATCCTTCTATTTCTGCTTCCTTAGCTCTTTCTCGCCCCACCTATACTTATATTCACTACCACAGACATAATCCACCATAAAATCAACTTCTCATATATGTAGCTCAATCCAAAGTTTTTGTGTTGCCTACAAGCCTCACAATAGTTAACAGCTGACTTAAAAAATTAATATTTGCTGCTCGATTGTAATTGCAGTCAGGGATGAAACTCTGGCCAACACCAAGTAATCTGTTTTCGTCAGGCAATCAATCTGATATCTGACCAAAACCTTAAAAGGAGCCAGGAAGCTTTACTTCCCTTGACTTATACAAGTATTGGCCCTTCACTTTTCTTAACCTTAAATTTCATCAGACCACATGATTTTTCTATTTATTCCCCTCAACTTTCCTTTCAGATAAAGATATCAATGTAAAGTATCCAATATAATGTAAGTTATTCCTTCAGCATCAAATCATTGGACAGTATTTTTCACCAAATTACAACATAATATTACAAAATTCATGTACAGCAATAACTCAGAAAGCATCGAATTCAATCCAGGAAAAAAAGACACATTATTCCGGAGCTCTGCAAGGTTAGGGTTCACATGCACCAGCTACCCTCCCACCCTGACCACGTCTAAACTCCTTTGCACGCCTCTGATCGCCTCTGCACCCCGGCACTGAACGCCACAGAAGAATGGGAACAGAACGGGGGGCGAAAGCCCCCTCTTACCGCAACGTCACCGCCAACGATCCGGTGAACTCACGAGTGCGCCGACCGTCCTTTGAGCCGCCATTGCACTTACGAGACCAATATCTGCAGGAAGAGATGGATATAAGCAAAGAATCAAACATGGATGTTGAGTCCTCGCATCCAAAAGCAGCTTGGGTCTGGATACCCAGCAAATGTATCCCCCAAGCCCCGGTTGCGCCCAAGTACGTCATCAAAATCACAAGGATAGGGGAGCATAAGCAGTTCATGAGAGACCATGCCCTCATAGGAAAATTCCTAGGTCTCTGGCCCTCAGAAAAGGACCTAACTCACTGGATCAAGGCGTGGTGGAACCCCAAGGGAGACTATGAGCTCCAGCAGAGCTCCAAAGGTTTCTTCACAGAAATATTCTACAACCTGGAGGACAAGGACAGGATCTTTGAAGGGGGACCATATTTCTACAATTCGGCTGGCCTCTACCTCCGTTTCTGGACAGACCGCTTCTGCCCAGAAAAGGAAAACTTCGCATACGCACCGGTATGGATTCGCCTCTATTCCCTACCTCAAGAGTTCTGGTTAGAGGAAATTTTATTGGGCATAGGCAACACCCTGGGTAAATATGTCAAATCTTCTAAAGCTACCAAACAGAGAAAATATACCTCTTACGCAAGGATGTGTCTATATGAACATCTCAAAAGCTCTACAAGGCACAGTTACCTTAGAATACCAAGACGAGGAATGGGCCCAAACCATAGACTATGAACACATTCCTTTCAGATGTCGAAAATGCCATGAACATGGACACCTTTTCAGAGACTGCCCTCTCAATGCCCCCCCCCCCCCAAGAGGAAAGTTGAAGAGAAATCAAAGGAAGGATTTACCCATGTTCAAAATAGAAGAAGACAAGCGCAGAAGAAGCCCACAACCAACAATGGAAAAAAGAACCCAAATAATAATTCATTTGAAGCCCTCAACCGCCTCCCAGAGGCAAAAGAGGTGGAAAACCCCCACAAGACCGCGGGGAACGATCCCAGCAAGCACAGGGAAGATCAGTCGTCACAAGAGTATCAAAGCCCAGCAAACCAAGCAGATCCACAGACTCACCCAGTCTTAAAGAAAGAACCAAAAAGAGAGGAAGACACAGTCATGGAAATGGATGAGCAAGACCTAGCAAAAATCGACCTAGACAGGTTAGAAGAAGCACTCAACAAGAAGGATCTTCAAACCTTACCAGAGGACCAACTCAGGAAAGTTCACAAAGTATTTATGGACTCATCACCAGGGGCTACATCCAGGTTGGGGATCAGCACAGACCCAAACCAAGATCCAAGAAAACACCCAAAAGAAAACAAGCGACGAGGTAGAAAATTGGCTCATCAACTAATAAAGGAGGCGGGAAACTATATGATCAACTCGGGACAGATTCACAGGCTCTCAGAGAGCTCCTTTTCCCACCCACCAAATTGTTAACTATGAAGATCCTTACCTGGAATATCAGAGGTCTAAATGGAAGATCCAAACAAACAATTCTTCGAAACTGCATCAAAATGGAAGACCCTGATATATTCCTGATACAAGAGACAAAATGTGCAGGACAAACTGCAGAAGATATCATCAAAAGATGTCGGCGTAACTGTGAATCCTATCAAACGGACTCAAAAGGGGCTTCAGGAGGCCTGGCCATCCTATGGAATCCTGCTACAGTCATCCTTGATCAAGGCTTCTCCACTCCGTGCACCATCACAGCGCACTACAAAGCCATCGATTTGGACAAGGAGGGAATGATCACAAATGCCTATGGACTGCAGAACAGCCAAGACAAAGACCTCTTTCTTCAAAGCATGGCTTACCTAGGTTCCTTAGCAGAGGGCAAGCGATGGATAACAGGGGGCGACTTCAACATGATTCTCACGCTGGAGGAGAAGCGAGGGGAAAAAAGGCGTCTGGAGCAGGATAGATCAAAATTCCAGGAACTCATAGAGAACCTCAGACTAGTAGATATTGAGAATAGCAATGGCACCTACACCTGGACCAACAAAAGATCAGGTCACCAACAAATAGCATGCAGGCTTGATCGCTTCCTCATCTCGGAAACTCTCCTTTTGGAAGGCCCCCTAGTAGACTCCAACATCCTCCCGAAAGCAGGTTCGAACCACTGGCCAATTCAACTCTGGGTTGACACTATTGTCACCCCCAAGCTTAAACCCTTCAGATTTGAAAAATTTTGGCGCTCCCATCCAAATTTCCAGGAGTTAGCCCATCACTGGTGGAGCACTGCGGAAACATACAGGGGTACAAAAATGTATTGCTTCCAGCAAAAACTCAAACATTTTAAACGACAGGTGTGCAAATGGAACAAAGAAGTCTTTGGGAACATTTTCCAGGAGAGGAAAATACTGGAACAAAAACTAGAGAATCTTCAGGGTCAATTCATTCACGCAGGATACACAATCACTCAGTAGCAGGAGGAGAGTGAAATCAAAAGGCAACTAGAAGAAAGACACAAGCAGGAAGAAATCCTGTGGAGACAGAAATCTCGGCTTCAATGGCTCAACGAGGCAGAGAAAAATACCAAATTCTTCCACCGTTCTATGATCCACAGACGCCTTATCAATCGCATTACGAAGCTGGATGACTCGCAAGGTAACACCCTGTTAAATCATCAGGAAATTACGCACGAGCTGACAGACTTCTACAAGGATCTCCTCTCAGAACCCAAGGTGGACCGCACCTCAGCAATAGAGCGGGTGACCCAAAATATCCCAACTATAATCACCCAGGAATAGAATGAGGCTCTCATGACACCAATAATGTAAAAATTTCCAGGTCCTATCAGCAGTCTTCTTGGTCTGTCTTTGACCAAGCTAAGACACTAAGTTTCTTGCTGTCATAAATTTGTTTTCTGCTGTTTTATAACAGCCAACTGTAGTTTTGTTTCTGCTGATTTGTTATGGTTGT
>ML798683.1:0-12419 GCA_009831015.1 Picea engelmannii | reverse complement strand
GACGTGTCCCTAGTGGCTGAGCACTAATGGACGTGTGGATCCCTTGCTATATTGTCTAAGTGTAAGATTTACTTGTAACCCTAATTATGATGTAAAGGGTACAAGTCGGCCCCACCATATGTGAAAGATAATTAAGGTTTATTTTTATAATTAATTATATTTTTGAGTTATTGCGGTCGGCCTTGTTGTGCCAATAGACACACCTTTTGCTGTGTCTGGTCTAGTATAAATAAAGGTGATTTCCCCATTGAGGAAACACACTTGTCACTTGTCATTTGGAAATTTCATACCTACATCTAAGGCTGAAGTGCGCATCTCTCTTGGGCGCTAGTTTCAAGGTGGTAGAGCACCCTCTTGTGTGCATTAGGGTTTTATGGTTGGGGGATCTTCTCTTGAGAATATAGCAAAGGATTGTTGGGTTTTCTTCCCTTGAGTAGAAGGGTTTCCTAGGATATTTCTTGTGTTCTTGTGCATGGTATTTCTTCTTGTGATCTTGGTTATTGCAGAACTTGTGTATGGTGTAGCTGCATTTGTTTATGGTTCAAGTACATGCTAAATGAAATAAACCTCATGCTTGAGCCTAGCATAGCGAAAATTCAACAGCTAGGTGGGGTGCTACGAGTTCAAAATGTGCTTTGGGTACCGGAACTCAGGTGCAACATGCTCTCGGTCTCATCGATTGAGCAGATGGGGTTCGAAGTTGTGTTTCGGAAGGGAAAGGCACTTCTCCGACCTAGTGGACCTAGCTCAGACCTCAGGGTGGTTCTAGGAGTTAGGGAGAGCAGTTTATATAGGTTAACAGGAAAGCCTATATTGAAGAACAGTAGGAAGAAGGTTGTGCAGACTCAGAGGGAGTCAGTAGGTTGAGAGGGAGAGTCAGCCGTCAAGAGGAAGTCAACCTTCAGGTCCAGGTGGGAGAGAGGAGTCTTCCAAGACTGTCAGGAAGGTGTCATGGGTTGAGGAAGTCATATTGGGTGCTAAAAAACGGGAGGCTTCTAGGAGCAGGGTGTCTTTCAAGAGGGGTCCATGTCATTCAACACGATTTTTTACAAAATCCATAAGGACCAAATTTTTACATTTTTCATCAAAAATAATTAAAATTTCCAATTTACGAAAAATTTTAATGATTAAAAAATCCTATCAAAACCTAACAAAATTCCGCAAGACTCTAGGAAATGTCTAGCATGGCCATTTACAACATCTTAAGACCTTAGTCACCCATTGGGCTCGATCATTAGAACGCCTTTCACCACTTTGGAGGATTATTGAGTGAAAAGCTCAATAGTAATTAAAATCGCTGAAAAGGAAGATTAATTACCTGAGGAAAAAAACAATCGATGAAAGGACTTCCCTAATGATAAAGTCCTAGGTAACTAAATTAAAACTTGACCCATGCTAACATATTACAAAATTATCTCACGCAGGAGAGAGGACATTCCGTGGACACAAAAATAAGTGCTGGGGGCAAAAATACCCTGCTAAGCCATAAGTCTTTAGACTTGTCGTACCATAAGGTACATATCTTCATGATACATGACATTGACACCTAGTTGAAATAGGTGGACAACATGAGGGAAAGATCCTCCCGCAGAGACCAAAACGTCAACATCTTCTGGATGATCTCTAGATGGAAGTCCTTCTCCACCTATCTGAGACCTCCTTGAAT
Source organism: Picea engelmannii (assembly GCA_009831015.1). NCBI lineage: Eukaryota > Viridiplantae > Streptophyta > Pinopsida > Pinales > Pinaceae > Picea > Picea engelmannii. The sequence goes on along the minus strand of ML798683.1, from coordinate 10,753 downwards.
CAAAGTCCTTCTTGATCCAAGCCTTGATCTTGGAATCTCACCAAAGATCCCTTGCTCTTGACATCTAACCAAGAGCCTCTCGATCTTGGTATCTCACCAAAGATCCTCGCTTTCGTCTCTCACCAAGTGACTTCCTCTTCCCTTCTTCCAGGCAAAACCTCTTTGCACTCACTGCAAATCAAGTGCCAAATCCCTTGTCTGCTGAACCTCAGAGCTCCAACTCTAATACCATGTTGAAAACTGATCTCAAACACTTAGCCAACACAAGATTTCAACTTCCTATAGTTATTCACCAATAAAGCAATGAAACCACATGCATTTATTGTAACTATGAGCCGAAATACAAGAGACTAAGCAATCTGAAAATATAGCAGCGAAAATATTAACGAACAACAACACATTCACCACATTTGATACATTGAATTTCTGGGCAATGTCCTTGGAAAAACCCAAGATGGGAAGACCAGTCCAAGAGAGTCTTCTTTATTGATCTTCACATGAGAAATTATGAGTTTACAACAACAGTCTTCTAGAACATTAATTACAGTGCTGAACTTACAAACTGTGCCCACAAACACATATGTTTCTGTGCTAAAAACCCACATTATCAGCAACAGAAATCTACCTCAAAAACTGTGGCAATAATCAATAGTATAGTCTCTACTGTATGGTCTTCAACACCAACAGAAATTCCTCAACATTCGTACACAATAACAACACTCTTATGGACCAAAACTCAGCAACCTCAGCGCCTAGAAATCTATGCCATCTGCAACCTCGATTTCTGTGCATTCATAGCTGTACGACTCTCTTCAAATCCATACTGTACTGCTCATTTCTCAGCTGTACGGACCAGCATTCAATTTTGTATTTGTCTTGGTGTGCGTGCCCTCTCTCCCTCATGGAAAGTGCGCCCCTTCTCTTGCTGTCCTCCTTTCTCCTTAAGATTAACACTCTGTTAACACAAATTTCTACCCTCCAATCTGAGCTGATAAACCTGTTATGACAGCGGTAAAAACTTGGCTAATTCAAGGAGAAATAGCCCCAGATGTCACGGGCTAAACCCCTTTCCATTCAGGCTAGGCCTTGCTAGCCACTGGAGGGAGTCCCTAGGCACAATGAAGCGCCTTGCTGGCTGATCTAAGGTCTGATTTCTGCGTTAAAAACTAAAAAATCAGTGAGCTGTTTTGTCTTGGACAATGTGTGAAAACGGTCCAAAACAGTGAGAAAATCGATCTTATATGCTTGGAGAGAACTTGCAGGGTTAGCACAATGAAGACAGACTAGAAAGAAGATGAAAACTATTCAAAATGATCGAAATTAACCATGATAAACAGTGCAAAAAATGACATATCAGAGTACAAATTTACCATAATATCGCCAAGAAAAGAGGTTTGAATGACAAACACACACTTCTTTATTGATAAAGCCTCCAAGAGAGCTGATTGCACCACACTTGACAAGCCTACAACCGATACAATGACTACTTTACTCAAAAAGGAGCCACTAGACTAGAGAAAGAGAGAAGAGAAAGAGAGAGACACTATGATGCTACTGCAAGAACCGACAAAATAAGCCAAGACAGGCCTCCAATATGTAGCTAGTGAGGGCGCACATCCAAAGGAAGAAAGAAGGAAGCATGAAGGGGGTAAAAATAGAGTCTATGTTTGGAGTGGGCACATGAGTGCATGGGGGAGATAATTTTAGGAAACTTATGCGACCTCTCCTTCCATCATAAATTAATTATCATATGCTCCAATTTTAGGAATATGCACCCTAGCCTAGGTGGATGCCACATCACTGGCACACGTCGACCTCGGAGGTTGCCACTTGGCACTGCATGGACGATGACTGGACCTGCTAAATATAGAGGCAGCGAAAAATAGAATAGCTAAAAATAGAACCTCTAAAAATAGATTAGCAAGTAGGCAAAAAATCAACGACACTTATGCAAAGACGGAAGTAGATAACTGAAAGGAAAAATACACTTGCAACGGAAAGTAAATTGTTGTCCTAAAGTTGTAAAAGATTAGCAAGAAAGAAAGACATGAAAAGACAATGCTGAAAGGAAAGACAACTACCCTAAACCCAAAAATTTTACCTCAAAGCTTCCATAATTAACTATCATACTCAAAGGACCAATGTAACCATGCAGCTAGATGATCAGTACGACGAGAAAGGTTAGCACGGTCAACCTTCCAAGGGGACCAACCATGAAATCTCATATGACTCAAAGTCGCCTTGAAGTACTTGTTGGTGAAGCCATAATTGAAGGGTTCTAGTTGACTAAAGGCTCGTTGGGACTTATAGCATGGTATTTCAACAGTAACAAGCATGAATGCATGAGAGCCGGAACTCTTGGCATCTACCTGCTGAAATACCTCCATCATTTTGAGCTCAACTGGGTCATGGTGAACTCTAATATCCAAGCTCTGATCAATCTTCGGATCTTGAAGAATAATCTCTGGATGCGGAATTGTAGGCAAAGTGTAAGGGACATCATCATTTGGTTGAACCACAAGTGGATCCTCTTGCTGTAATGGTATCGGATGAAGCTGCTCCTAAACCACTGCTCTGATAGGCAAGGATGAAGCCTCTTGTAAGATGGGCATAGATGAAATCCCCTGTTGATTGCTCTACTTGGTTAACCTGTGGTTCCTCCTCTTGAAACTTTTCATCTTCACTAATGGGAGGAACCCCTGAACACTCTAGAGTAATCACATCTTCACCTTCATCTTCTTGGAACTCTACCTGTGACTCAAATGGTGCAACTATTGGTTCCAGATCATCTAAAATTGGGCTATCACCCTCATGTTCATCTTTGGGAACTTGACATGGTGCAAGTTGTGGTTCATCTTCAATAACACAGACTTCTTGCACTTCTATAACAACCAATGGTTGAAGATCATCAAGTGGAGTTACCTTCACTGGTTGGTCCGGGACATGGATTGGAGGGAGTTCACAAGCTGCAAGATGATTTCTTTCTAACTTGATAGCGGCTACTTGCGCTTCCTCCAAATTTTGAGAGTCTTCATTCCTGAGAAAAACACCAAAAATACCATCAAATGCCTCAAGATAATAAATCAAAGCAACATCTTCATTAGCCCTTACTCTATAAGGAATTCGATTGTAAAATTTGAAAAAACGAGCGTTCAATTGACAAACAATTTCACTTTCATGCTTTTTAATAATTGAAAAAACTGTGCATAAGAAGAAAATGTCTTGTGCGTTTGCCCATCTTTCAGTGAATTTCTCCTGGAAGGAATCCCATCCATTAATGGAAGCATCCAGAAGGGACTTGTACCATGCTCGTGCCTCCCACTCGAGGGTCGACACAAACATCCTCATCACCACATCCTCATTTTCCACATTAAAATCTCACACTACTTGCAAAAATTTATCGAAGTGATCATTAATTGATTCTCCCAACCTCCCTGTAAACAAAGGTATGCGTTTAAGCCACTTATGTGCAGGCAAGTCATGAGGATAATTTGGGAATGCAACAAAACATAGTGGGTCAAAGGCAGAAAATCTCCACCTTACTATTGGCCTCACAGTTGCATCCATATTGTTAGTCTTAGATAGAAAAAAGCATAGCTACCCWACTAGCTTGAGAATGAAATAAAAATAAAGATGAAGATGTCGAAGATACACTCACCATAGTGCTYGTCGAAAAAGAACTTAYCTAAGARCTCTATATGCTTACCAAATTTGAGAAGAGTTCTTGGCAAAAGAAAGTCATGTTCCAGAAAAAGATATTAAAGTTTGTTGAAGCTCAGAACTTGACCTTGTGAGGGAATCRAAACCRAAAGATCTTCTYGTGTAAGTTCCATGTGGATTCGTCCTTGTATCYTGTSGAGTCGCYAGGTGAGTTAGAAAAAAWAAATTAATTAAAGTAAAAACTCACCAATGTCGTTGTCACCAAGGYTTGCGTTCCCCGACAACGRCGCCAATTTGTTAGCACAAATTTCTACCCTCCAATCTRAGCTGATAAACCTGTTATGACAGYGGTAAAAACTTGGCTAATTCAAGGAGAAATAGCCCCAGATGTCACAGGATAAACCCCTCTCCGTTCGGGCTRGGCCTTGCTAGSCTCCGGGGGGAGTCCCTAGGCACAATGAAGCGCCTTGCTGGCTGATCTAAGGTCTGATTTCTGCGTTAAATACTAAAARATYAGCGAGCTGTTTTGTTTTGGACAACCTGTGAAARCAGTCTAAAACAATGAGAAAATCGATCTTATACGCTTGGAGGGAACCTGCAAAGTTAGCACAATGAAGRTAGATTGGAAATAAGATGAAAACTATTCAAAATGATCGAAATTAACCATGATAAACAGTTCAGAAAATGACATATCAGATTACAAATTTACCATAATATCRCCAAGAAAAGAGGTTTGAATGACAAACACACWCTTCTTTATTGATAAAGCCTCCAAGAGAGCYGATTGCACCACACTTGACAAGCCTACAACCGATACAATGACTACTTTGCTCAAAAAGGAGCCACTAGACTAGAGAAAGAGAGAGACACTATGCTGCTACTGCAAGAACCGACTAAATAAGCCAAGGCAAGCCTCCAATATATAGCRAAGAGAATGAGAGAGACACTTTGYTGCTACTRCAAGAATCGACAAAATAAGCGAAGGAAAGCCTCCAATATATAGCTAGTGAGGGCACACATCCAAAGGAAGAAAGAGGGACGCATGAAGGGGGTAAAACTAAAAATAGAGTCTAAGTTTAGACTGGGCGCATGAGTGCATGGGGGAGGTAATTTTAGGAAACTCATGCGATCTCTCCTTCCATCATAAATTAATTATCATCTRCTCCAATTTTAGGAATATGCACCCTARCCTAGGTGGATGCCACATCACTGCCACATGTCGACCTCGGAGGCTGCCACTTGGCACTCCATGGACGATGAYTGGACCTGCTAAATATAGAGGCAGCTAAAAATAGAACATCTAAAAATAGGGTTCTCTAAAAATAGATTCCTGGTTCTATTTTTAGAAAAACTGTCCACATACATATTGCCAAAAATAGAAAGTCGYYCGAATACCCTTGAATTTRTATTCATTAATCTCGTCTTTSCACAAGGGATCCGAATATGCCATTAGAACTGTCATGCGGGCCTTGATGCTCAACCTGCTAAAAATAGAAATTTGGGTGACATCATCTGARAAAAGGTCCAAAGGCCTCTSGATGCCTCAAGGATCAATAYTGCGCTCTCGGAATCTGAATCTGGGGCCTGAATYACAACYTGCCAAAAATAGCAAGTTCCTGCATGTCGYMTGGAAAAATGTCATCGGGCCTAGAATCCTGCAAGGACTCATATTGTATGCTCTKAATTGACCCAAATTGTCAGGACACACACTCAAACCGTGCCTCCTAAAAAGTAGCACACCTATATACATCTCTCTCTCAAAAATGCATGGAAACCAAGTCGAGTATGTCTTTGAASTAAGCAGTCATGTACTGATCATGTACYTGCCTCATGTGTGAACCATCCTCCTGCTCAACATAAGTRCTAAAAACCTGGGAAAATCTCAGTATGCCAACCAAAGTGTTGCATGTTGGCTCTTAACCCTCAAGASTTTCAAGGGTGAAAATCTAGGGGTTAATACACTCTCTTGGAATTCTCTTGGAATGTGAGTGACTYTTCACATTCCTCTCAAACTCTCCTCCCAAAAGGTGCGCACCATCTCTCGTCTAGTGTTTCTTTTATTACTCATTAATGAGTAACTCCTCTAACCCTTGGTCTCCCTTGAGTGACTCTTCACCTTCCCTTGAGATCAACGGTCATGACTTAATCTTTCGTTGAGTTCACTTAAATCACTTAAGTGACCCACTTTTYATAAAGTCACTTTTACCCATTAAATATTAAAARGCTCAACTTGACTTTATAAAATCACTTTATAAAGTCCCTTTATGAAAACACTTCATAAAGTCACTAGAGAGAAATATGCTCGGTCACTTCTACAKGCTGGGTGTTGATGATTGCAGCTAAGTGAGACATTCTCTAGGACACAAACGTGAGAGAGAGCCCCTGAGAGGGSTGTGTGGTTCCTATCTGAGAYAGAGCTGAAACGTAGAGATGGCCTCCTCCTTACAGAGAGTTGAGAAGAACTCCAAATGATTCTCCTGTGTAACAYAGTGAGAAAGGAKATCTGTAGAGTTGGACGTGTCTGTGGCTGAGCASAAGGTGAACGTTTGAAATCCCAAAGTGCTCGGTGTATCGTCATGAGGCAGAGATGAAGATGATGTATTAGCCTCCTTCGAGCARAGAGTTGATGATGAAACTCCAGATRACTCTCYTGTGTAATGYAGTGGGAAAGAAGATTTGTTGAGTGGACGTGCTTGTGGACGAGCACAGGTGAACGTGATCCTAGTGGYTGAGYAGTAGTGAGARGTGGTTCTTCTGTGTAATGCAGTGAGCCAAAGATATGGACATCCCTATGRATGTGTCCCTAGTGGCTGAGCACTAGTGGGTGCATGAGATCCCTTGCTATATTGTTCAAGAGTCRGACCTGCCTGTAACCCTAATTGTAATGTAAAGGGTACAGGTCGGCCCCGCCTTAATGTAAAAGATAATTAATCTTGTTAATATTAATTATATTATRAGATAGAGAGGTCGRCCCTCTTGTGCCAAGACACTTCTGTTGACAGGKCAAGTMTAATATAAGTAAAGGTAAATTCCCCATTGAGGAATTATATCTTTTGTGTGAGTTTGGAAATTTCAGCAAGTATACCTTCTTGGGAAAAGTGCGCACCTCTCTTGGGCGCTAGTCTTCTAGGGTTTACAAGCACCCTTTTGTGTGCTAGGTTTTTKTTGGTGGTGAAGGTCTTTCTCTTGAAGAATATAGCAAAGGATTTGGCTGGGTTTTCTTCCCTTGTTGAGAAGGGTTTCCCAGGATACTTCTTGTGTTCTTGTGCATGGTGTTTCTTCTTGTGATCTTRGTTGCTGGAACATTATTGGTTATGGTTAMGTTAAATGCTAAAATGGAATGAACTTCATGCTTAACTTTGTCTATTGAAAAATCAACATGGTATCAAAGCATAGGTCTTGAAGAACCCATTGCACAAGCATCTACCAGTCTCCTCTYTTTTCTGCAGAATCGTACGACCCTCCTAGGGTTTCCAGAAAATCCGTAYGACCCTCATTTCTGAGATGTTTTCAGCCCTTAATACTTGAACGTTGGGGCTAATTTTGGCATAGGAGAGTACGACCTCCTCTAGCGCACCTCCAGAGACTCTTAGAGTGAAATTCCAAGCATTTTGAAATTTTGGCCCTAGGGTTTCGCAAATTTTTGCAGAAATTTCAGTATTAGGGTTTCTGCAACTCATTTAAGGAGCTCTTCAACTCACCAGTGTTCTATTATCTTTCAAAGGCTTATTGTTGGCAGTCATAAGTCCAACAAAACCTAAAAGTGCTAGCGTAGCCTAGGCGTTAGGTTTTCTAGCCCAGTTGAAAAGGGGTTGTGAAGAATCTAAAATTATGATGAACAAAACTATGATGGAAGATAAGCTTGATGGATCAAGCAACTTCAAGTTCCTCGAAGACAAGACTTCAAAGGAAGACTTATTGTGGGTGATACAAAAAGGTGACACTGTGACTACCTCCTTCATGAAGATGTCAGAGGACAGAGATCAGCCATGTGCCATTGGAGAAATCATATCAACACCCTCAGGTATGCACTTGTATATATATTATTTGTATCATTGTCATGAGGGTAATTACAGGACGAAGGAACCTTTTGCTGAAGTCATGGATCCAGAGGGATCTCAGTGCATTCAGAGGAACAACACACTGGAAGTGAAGACTCCAGGTTTGATTGTTGTAATTGTCATTCCCCTAACCTATATTTTTAAAGTTTGCTACATTACAAGTAGGTGTTGTATCTGTGACAACAATTCTTAAATTGTTTTGATTCTAGAGATGTACTCATTATTCTCCTTTAGGAGATATTCTTGTTTTGGTTCCTCTTGTTTTCTTGTTCTAGACAGGTTAAGAACAAAGGAAGATGTTTATCCTTCAGAGGGAGTCACTTGACTTAGAGGGAGTCAAAACTATTTGAGAAAGAGGAAGAATAGAACCATCATTGAGACAACCAATGCAATAATGCATGATCAAAATCTTTCTATGATTCCATGGGCATAAGCATGCATGACACAATATATGTTCAGAACAAGAGTCTTCACCAAACTTTGAAAAACATAACTCCCGAAGAAATCTTCACCGGAGTGAAGCCTGATATTGAACACTTCAGGATATTTGGGTGCCAGTGTATTTTCATGTACCCAAAGAGAAGAAGTCCAAGCTAGACCCTTCAGGGAGAAATGATATATTTATGGAATAAACAGTGAATCTTTGAAGACATTCTAGATCTACATCCCTGGTCAGAGAAAGATTGAGACAAACAGAGATGTTGTCCTTGAAGAAGAGATAGCCTTTCAAAGATCCAAAGAATCTTAGATGGAGATTGACAGTGAGACAATACCTTCTCCCCCTTCAGCATTTCAGAGGGAGACATACATTATTCCAGCTGATCCAGTTACTCCAGTTGATATATCTAGAGATATTGTAGTAGGGCATAAAAGGCCTTCCTAGGCTCACTCTGCAGGAGGCAGAGGAACATACAAGCCCCTCAAGGCACATCCCGAGAAAGCAAAAGAGATTTTCGAGCTATCCTTCAGTCATGAGCCACTTCATTGATTCTGAGCCTCCTTGTCTTTTAGAAGCAACAGGAGAACATGTATGGCAAGATGCCATAACATAAGAATACCATTATATCTTAAAGAATGATGTATAAGATATTGTTCAGGGACCAGAAGGGAAGTCTGTGGTGACTTCCAAGTGGATCTATAAGATCAAGCATGCAACTGATGGAAGTGTCGAGAAATACAAAGCGAGATCTATAGCCAGAGAATTCTCACAAACAGAGGGAGTTGTCTATGATGAGACACTTGATCCAGTAAGCCTGATACACTTCCATTCGTACTACCATCCATGAGTTGGAAACTATATCAGATGGATAGATTCTTGATGAGTTTGGGTTTTCAGCAAGAGTGTTGCTGATCCAAACCTATATTATTATAGTGTTGGTGATGAGAGCCTGATTTTGATGACTTATTCACAAAGCCTTGTTGTTGGATACAAGTAAGCTTTGACTTCTGATTTCGAGATGAAGGATTTGAGTATGATGCACTACTTCTTGGGACAAGAAGTATGACTGAGGACCGATGAGATTTTCCCGAGTCAAGGAAAATATATAGTGGGAATATTAAAGAAGTTCAGTATGATAGAATGCAAAACCACCGTGATGGATTTGAAGAAAATAAATGATGATGATTCAGACGGGAGTGATCCACAGCTGATTGGACCATTGATGTATCTGGCTAACACATGACCTGATTCATGCCTTATAATGAATGTGCTTAGACAATCCACGAGTCAGCCGAGACAGACTCACTTGATAACAGTAAAGCATATATTGAGATATGCCCCCAGTGTGAACTTGAGTTTGCAGGGTATGCAGATACAGATTGAGCAGAGAGTACAGTGGACCGGAAGAGAACATCCGGTTGTTATCTTACCATAAAGGTTGTCATGGTTTCTTGATGTAGCAGGAAACAAAATCTCTGTGGCCTTGAATACCACAGAAGCAGAGTATGTATCATTGAGTGTGCGAAGCAGTATGGCTTCACAAGCTTCTGACAGATTTACTTGATCATGAGATGGATCCTATGATGATAACCGAAGTTGTGTGTAAAGCTCTTTAAGAACCCAATGTTTCATGATAGATCGAAACATGTTGAGATAACATATCATTATATCAGAGACATGATGGAGAGGAAAATAGTACACATGCAGTACCTTCCTATACATGAGCAGATTGCAGACATATTCACCAAATTAGCTTGGTGAAGGATAACTCCCTAGTTGAGAGGGAGTGTTGATAACTACAACCAAGACAAAGTTCAAAATACATCCATGTGAGACTTGGCATGATGAAGAATGCCTCCCTAGCTGAGAGGGAGTGTTGATGATTGCAACTAAGTGAGACATTCTCCAGGACACAAATCTGAGAGAGAGCCCTTGAGAGGGGTGTGTGGTTCCTATCTAAGACATAGCTGGAACATAGAGATGGCCTCCTCACAAAGAGTTGAGAATAACTCCAGATGATTCTCCTGTGTAACGCAGTGAGAAAGGAGATCTGCAGAGTTGGACGTGCCTGTGGTTGAGCACAAGGTGAACGTGTGAAATCCCAAAGTGTTGGGTGCATCGTCATGAGACAGAGATGAAGATGATGTATTAGCCTCCTCTGAGTAGAGAGTTGATGATGCAACTCCAGATGACTCTCCTCTGTAATGCAATGGGAAAGAAGATCTGTTGAGTGGACGTGCCTGTGGACGAGCACAGGTGAACATGATCTTAGTGGCCGAGCACTAGTGAGAAGTGGTTTTTCTGTGTAATGCAGTGAGACAGAGATATGGACATCCCTATGGATGTGCCCCTAGTGGCTGAGCACTAGTGGGTGTATGAGATCCCTTGCTATATTGTTCAAGAGTCAGACTTGCTTGTAACCCTAATTGTAATGTAAAGGGTACAAGTCGGCCCCACCTTAATGTAATTGATAATTAATGTAAAAGATAATTAATCTGGTTAATATTAATTATATTATGAGATAGAGAGGTTGGCCCTGTTGTGCCAATATACACTTTTGTTGACAGGTCAAGTCTAATATAAGTAAAGGTAA
>ML798682.1:457153-471656 GCA_009831015.1 Picea engelmannii | reverse complement strand
GAAAAATGATAATTTATTAGAGTAATTTGGGTTAACTTTGGCATCAAACCAACTCACTACAATTATAATCTATTAAATATAATAAATAATAAGCATTGATTTCAATATAGGTCTATTAAACTTTGAACAATGGAACAACATTTCACTATATTTATACAAATGATATAAGAAAAAATATCCATTGTTTAAGAAAAAAATGTTTTTTTATCATTTTATATAAATGAAGATAAAGCATAAAATATGAAATTTAGAAATAGTATATTTAGTTAAAATAATTAAAGAAGGGAGATGTATTTTAAAATTTAATATTGAAAAGATTGTGACTTGAGTTTCATCTATAAATTTATATATATATATAGATCCAATATAAAATATTATACAAAACTAAAAATATAATAATAATAACATTTAATGTATGTTAAGTAATTATCATTCAAAAATATATATACATAAAAGTAACATTAAAAAAACTAACATATCAAGTATTGAAAGAAGAGGAATAAGAAACAATTATGTTTGACAACACTATAAAGAGAATTACTTATAATTGTAATTGTAATTGTAATAAAGCATTCGAGAGTCTAAGTAAGCTAAGTCAGATTGTGTGAGTAATTATTGCAGGAAATTTCTCTTCCCAGAATGAAGGGGACATCTTTCTTTAATTCAATTGTTGAAACTTTTTCCAAATCTTTTCTTTCTTCTGTGTGTGATTGTTTTAGATCGTTGTGCACCAAAGGAAATGGTGTGAACCAAAGAAAATGGTGTGCACCTCTCTTCTGCTAGCGTTTATATTGTTGCGTGGTATTTTGTGAAGCCCCTGCGTCTTTTTTCAGTCAATGCGCTCCTCCTCCATTTATCTTTGTTTTTAACTTCTTGTTGGGACATCTTGGAGATTTTTGCAACTGGATAAAGGAATGTGAACTTCTCCCTCCTTGTAGAAGTGTTGGTATTTAGTGTGCCCTCCTTCAAAAATTATTCGCCCTCAATTAATGTGATTCTCCTTTGCTGAATCCGCCCTCCTCTCAGATCAATTGGTATCAGAGTGTGTAACTTGGGGAAGTTTCTGAACACAAAGAAGAAGGAGAAGACCAAGTTTCATCCATGATACTCACAAAAAAAAAATTGTTTCTTCTGGGATCTTCATATGTTTCCTCAATCTCTTTCTTAGAGCTTCCTAATCACCTTTCGCAAGGTTCTTCTATGAATTTTCATTGGTTCATGAGTGTGCCCTTCTAAGGGTTAATCTCACACCCTCCTCAAGGTCTCTTATGTGCTTGTAGACCATGTCGCCTCGAAGAGAAGTATCAAGTGAGGAGTCTAGATTAGCCACACCAACTCCCATTGAATAATTGGCATTGGCTCTCCATGAACTAATTCGACTCCAACGACATTAGACTCCAGTGGGCATGCAGTTGGACACCCGTTTTGAGTTACCCAAGTTTGTCAGACAAATGAATGGAGAGACGGTAGATTCTTGGCTCTATAGCCTCTCCACATACTTCAAAACTTCTCCCGAGATGGAAGAATCCACCAAATTGCAGATAACCACCCTCTAGATCGAAGGAATAGCACAAACTTGGTGGGACAAACAATTGGAAACGGGAACGCTTCAACCCTCCACTATATCTTCATAATATTCTCGCCAAGTGGTTTCAAATCCGCCAACTTGCCACTCAGTCAGTTCAAGGATACATCGATGTCTTTTGCATATTGTGTATCTAGCTACATCTCAGTGAACAAGACAAGCTATTAATAATTAAGTTTAATTCTGGTCTCTTGTTACCTCTCTGACGAGAGGTAGATCTTTTTTATAGTTCCTCCTTCTACAAGGCATTCTTATAGGTCTTGGCTTTAGAATGTAAGGTATCCCCTCAAACTCGATATCCTTGACATTGAACCCAGTCTTCCAACCCACATCTTTCTCAGCCTAAAACTTACCCTTCTTTCTCGTCGGTGACCACAACAGCGGTTTGGTGTACTTTTCACAAGACCAACTCACCAACTATGTCGAATGTCGAGCCATAAAAAATATCCACCCCCATGAGACCTTGGTTTCATAGGTCACACCCACTGATTTTCTCGAACAACCAGAAGTCATCTCTCTCACCAACCCGAATGAAGCCGACCTATCCCTCATTCTCATGACTATGCCTAAACCAACTTGTAATAATGTTCCCCTCTTTACTCATAACTGCCAAATTAAACATAAAATCAAAACTCTCATTCTAGAGAATGTAAGCAAAACGAATCTAGTCTCCCAAGACCTAGTGCAACATATGAAACTTCCCACCACCACCCACCCAGATCCGTGTCAACTTGGTTGGGTACAAAAGGGAGGACCGCGCATCATTATCACCTAGTTGTACGTAGTAAAGTTTTCCATTGGCCCATTCCAGCGACACCGTTTTATGCAATGTATCACCTTTAGACTCTGTTAATCTATTGTTGGGTCTCCCATACCAACAAGAATCACAAGTTGTGTACCATGCAAAATCCCATTAGTATAATATTCAACATGAAGGACACATATATGTTCTTACTTTAGCACCTCACACTTCCATGCCATGCCATCCTAGAAAAGAAGAAAATAACCATGAAAATTCACCATAGAGATGTTTCTCTATGTTTGGCCCACCATGTTTAAACCGAGAACCTCACAAATCTAACACCTCCCATTGTACTCCCTCTCCTCCTGAAATTTTCCAATGTCTCCTAGTCTCCAACCCTCTCGAGCCCTTGCTCAATCCATCGATCTCATTCAATACGCATAATTACCCAATGCTCCATCATTTTGACCGATTACCCAAGACACTATTGAACGTCTTCTAGTTACCTCTTAGCATGCCCTTACTCAAGACAAAATTAAATATTGCTATCCCTTACCCCGAATTGCCTCTCAGTTTTCTATTGGAGCGATGCATAAACAGGGAGGTCACCTCGTGACTTACCACTCCGAGACCCTGTCCACAACAAAATTCAATTACTGCCGCTATGCCAAATAATTCTACCTCCTAATGCAGACTTTGCAGAAGTGGCAGACTTACAACAGGGCCATGCTCTTCAACTGACTTCTCACCTTTCAATGTTTGTCTTGGATTTTAGTCTCTGGCAGCCAAAGTGATGCCTCTCATTTTGGCTCCGTCGAGAGAAGCACAACAACAATGAGAAAAACATGTTGACCATAGTGGCATTCATAAATTATGAAAACAACACACTCCAGCTGCAGTTACCTTGCAAGTTATAAACAGTTCCAAACTACAACGTATGCCAAGTGGATGACAGTTGAGACAATATAGTGAAAGGTTCCCTTAGTTGGTGGAGGAAGCAGGGATGCTTCCAGATCTAAACAGGGAGGAATTGGACCAATAGGAAGGATGCCAACCTTCCTTAGATAACTAACATAAGAGGATTAGTAGTCTACAACAAGAAAGGCGATAAATAGAATTAATTATATGCTAGTTTGTTGGTTGATGTCAACATCAGTGAGTCACTTAATTGTAATAAAGCATTCGTTAGTCTAAGTAAGAAAGAAATGTCTAAAATAATTGTGAGTTAGATTGTGTTAGTAATTGTTGCAGGAAATTTCTCTTTCCATTTTGAATGCGCAAAGAATTATAGAAAAATAAAAGTGGCAATTACTGTTGTAATTAGTCTCCCTGAATTATTAAAGGGGACATATTTCTCTAATTCAATTGATGAAACTTTTTCTCAATCGTTTATTTCTTCAGTGTGTAATCATTTTTTTGTGTGTGATTGTTTTAAATCACTGTGCGCCAAAGGAGCCAGTGCTCACCTCTCTTCTACTAGCGTTTAGATTGTTGCATGGGATTTTGTGAATCCCCTATGCCTTGGTTCATTCAATGCGACCCTCCTCCATTTCACTTTGTTTTTAACTTGCTATTGGGACGTCTTGGATATTTGTGCGACTGGATAAAGGAATGTGCACCTCTCCCTCCTTATAAAAGCGTTGATATTTCGTGCACCCTCCTTCAAAAATGATACACCCTCCATTAAAGTGATTCACCTTTGATGAATTCGCCCTCTAGTCAGATCAATCCAATATAAAATATTATACAAAACTAAAACTTTAATAATAACAACATTTAATGTAAGGTAAATAATTATCATTCCCTTGGTGAGCACAAATGCAAGTTAAATCCCTTGGTGAGCACAGATGCAAGTTGATGTTGATCAATGGATATGCAAACCCTCAATTCAATTTGACAAAATGTTACAAATTCCTTGACAAAGACGTGTGTGTGTATGTGTGTGTGTGTGTGTATTTGTGTTTTCTTAGTATGACCATGGATTATAAGATTTTTTGTCATCAAAATTGTAGAAGTGTTGTGACAAAAAATAGTAATGGCCATATTTTGTTATTACTTCAAATTTATCGATATTTGTCTCAACCAAATTTCCTAACCTATTGAGTTGTAGTGTATTCTACCTCTCGTGTTGACAAGGACTTTGTTCCCAGCTTCTTTTAAGACCACGAAGAAACACATGATCCAAAACTAAAACCATACCCTGAAGTACTTTTACAATCATCATTGGAGAATGCACAATAAAATGAAGTAATAAAATTACAAAAATTGCATGTGCCATTGGCGTACCTCAATATTCTCTTTGCTACAGAGATGCATCTCATTTGGAACCTACATAAACCTTCAAACTAAACTCACAACATAAACATTATATCAGTGTTATTGGGAATCATGTGGAACCTACATAAACCCTCAAACTAAACTCGCAACATAAACATTATATCAATGTTATTGGGAATGCCATACAATATGTCGTACTAACCTCCTCTAAATGGTAGGATCCACTTGGTTACTAGCATCATCCTTAACTTGTTCCTCACACAAGCTAGTAGGTGTGCTAACTTGCTTACAATTTGTCATCTTAAAATTATCAAGTAAATGATGACCTACATACTTTCCTTGTGAAATAGAAATGCCATTACTCAATTTTCCATTTAAATCTTATTTACCCTTGCTTCTTTAAAATCACCCACCAACTATACAAATCGAATCATCTACATATAAGCATGTCATAAACAAATCATTCTTACCACTAGACTTGTCATAAAGAGCTAGTTGACTACTTCTACTGAAGCTAGTTTTATGAAGGTGCTCATCTATTCTCCCATACCATGCCCTTGGACCTCAATTAAGTACATATAGAGGCTTCTTCAACTTGTAAACCTAATACTATTAACCTAGAATTTCATATCCATTGGTTTCTTCAGAAATACTGCCTCATCAAAAAAAACCATTAAAAAGCACTAACTTGACATCCAAATGAAAAACGTTTCTTGCACGCTCAAGAATACAAAACCCACAAAAATACACAAGAGTACATACTTAAATGATTATTATGAAGATTCGAGCAATGACCACAATTTTAATTAATTTGCATGAGATATTCAAAATTACATTAATACAACATGGTCATCCATTAACACATTAATCACATTAATGGTCATTGAGTGGGTATTATTATTAATGTAATATTACTTTATTAATGTATTATTAATACTTCAATACTTTATTAATGTGTTAATATTTTAATTAATAATGTAATAATTTAATGTATTTATGAAATAATGTATTATTACTTTATTAATGTAGTAATTAAAAATACTTTAATAGTTTGTTAATGTTTTACCTAATTAATCCATTAATAATTTAACAAGTTAATTTATTTTTGTATTAATACATTGATACATTAATTAATAAATCAATAATGTATTAATACCTAATTAATATATTAATTAATTAATACATTGGTAAATCTTTCAATTAATTAATACATTAATACTTTATTTGTGATCAAGCATTGTGATGGGCATTGTCATTTTTTGTCAACCATAGTCATGGTCATGGTGAACCATATTCATGATCAACCATAGTGATGATCATGGCCATGGTCATGGTCAAACATAGTGAACCATGGTCATGCGCAACCATAGTTGACCATAATCAACCATGGTCAACCATGGCCAATCATACTCTTGGTAAAACATAGTCAATCACCATGGTCAACATGGTCATCCATTAATAAATTATTACATTAGTCGTCATATATGGGTATTATTATTATTACTGTATTAAAGATTTATTAATGTGTGACTTTATTATTACTTTATTAATGTATCAATACATTATTATTGTATGAATAAATTTATTACCTCGTTATAAAAGTAGTTTTGTGTATGGGTTCATCTTTTATCATGATCTAATGATAACCTAAAATTATATCTATTTTAGAGAATATTTTAACCTCTCCAACTTAGTCAAACAAATGATCAATACAAGGTAAAGGGTACTTATTTTTAATTTTTGTTTTGTTTAGTTGTCAATAGTCAATCCACAACCTAAAATACAATCTTTATTTTTAACAAATAGGACCAGTGCACCCAATGGAGACACATTTGGTCTCATATATTGTTTGTCCAATAGTTTTTGAAGATGCATTTTATATTCACTTAGTTGAGGAGCGCTCAGCCTATATGGGGCTTTGGAAACTCGCGATCCTGGTACTAAATACGTTGTGAAATCTATATCCCTTCTAGTAGGTATTGAATATCTTCTCGGAACACATCCTGAAACTTACTTAAACTTACTTAATATAGGTTCATCAATTAAAAAACAATCAAACCTCTTTTCTAGACCTTCATTTATATGTACAACATATATTTTGTAACAACCCTAGTTAAATAGTTGCATAGGGTTTATCAAGTATAGTTAATATTTTGTAATATATTTTAGTTAAACAATGATTATTTATTAATAATATTAATTAACTATTTATTTATTTATTAATTGTTTATATTTGTTGATTAATTAATTAATTAACTCATTAAAGGTTTGGGTAATGAATTAAGAGCTTAATAATTTTTATTTATTTATTATAAAACTTTACGTATGCAAGGGGGGATGAAGCATTGAGTGGAGGGATAAGGTGATAAATGGAAGGATACGGTAATAAATGGAGGGATAAGGTGGGTGGCATTAAAGGAGGGTAGGAGTCGGTGAATGGAGGGGGATATGACTGGGCAGAGGCCTTCGGGGAAAATGATTATGAAAATTTTGGAGAGGATCATTATTGCAAGGGAGGAATGTATTTTCTGCGGGAGATTTTCTGGTTTGGAGTTTGGGTGAATTGTTGTGGGAGCTAGGGAGCCGGATAGTCTTCTCCTAGCTGGCTGGGTGGTTAGTCAGTTTTGGGCAGGGTTTGGTCAAAACATCAGGCAGAGTTTTGGGCAAGCAGCAGAGAGGACAGCCGGATATTGGGATAATAGCATCAACCAGAGGTATCTATGTTCTTGAATTTGTTGGGTTATGGGGTTGTTATGTAATTTATTAGATTGTTGTTCATAAATTTAAATTTATGCTGCTTATATGCTGAAGGAAATTGCTTATTGTTTATGCTAAATAATCTTAATGTTTAAACTTACAAATTTTTTTAGGCCTTGTTAAACTAGGTTCTTACACATGGTATCAGAGCCTTGGTTTAAAAACTTGGACGAGGGCCTACCCACCTACCCGCATGTATGTAGGGAAGTTCAGGAATGGAGCTGTTCCAACCCTGAATTTAAAGAAAAAACCCTAAAATAGTTGTATTGAAACCTTGAAACCCTTCAATTAGATGAAAATATGAGCTCCAAGATCCACCTCCACCTAGCCTACAAGTCAAAAAAAAAATAAAGCAAACTCTAAACATTTGGTTTTTTTTGTTCTCAATAGATAGATTCATGTGTATATTGAAATATAAGGAAGAACTATAAAAATAAAAAAAAGATACTCTCCCTGGTTCTAGCCACCTGTAAGAATGACTCTTCACCTACACAGGCTGAGAATTAATAAGAGTTACAGTTGTAATATTGTAAAACAATCAGGGTTATTTGTTGAAACTCTCTCTACGTCTATTTCATATTAAATAGGGTGTAGTTTAACAACTTTAAATGCTATCTACTAAATAAATAAGAGAGGACATTTAATGTAAACATTACTAAGATCTTCCTTAACTTGACCTGAGCCCAGGCAGCAAGCAGTCAGGCTGCTTATCAGACTACTCACCCAAACACAACATCTACCAAAAACCCACATCAAAGCCCTAATAAAATTTATAACATTCCGAAGATCATTTAAATATCTGTAACTTCGTTGCATTTTATATTCGATGCTTTCTAATTGCAAGTTATGAGAAATATATAATTCCTAAAGACTGGGTGGATATACAACGAAAAGATGTCTTAAAACACACCTGGCAATCATTTCTGAACAATATTCACTTGATCAACAACAATTAAACCACATAATATAATAGAAATGCAAATAAAGAGGAATTAGAGGATGACTAATTCCTTTGGAAGTCTGTTGGATATACTTACATATTTTATTTTCATAATTATCTCTACAGAGATCCTTCTCTTTGCAATTGTCATGTCGATTTCAATCAAAATCTTAGTATCTTTGAAAACAACTTGGGCTGAGGGAGTTTTGCAATCAAAATTTTAGCATAGCCAAAACAAATCGTGCTCATTGTCACGGTGTTTTTCAGTAAAAATCTAGTATCTTCTCAGCCTTATAAAATGATTCGCCTGGTGCGTTATTTTAGAACTTTATTTATAGACAAACTAGGAATTTAGGGAAGCCAGAAATAAAACAAACCAGCACCCAGCACAAGCCATCGAGCCCAAGTATCGATAGCACCCACATCCATCCCATTCGAAGAGCTTACAAGCCCATTCTCAATGCACTACGCGTCCAGCGTCCAACACACCAAACCAGGGCCCAGCACACCCGCCAAGCCTGCAAGAGCCAAGCTCAACGTAAGCACCAACGCCATCGCTCAAACCACACACGAGCCATGGCCATCTAAGGGAAGAACCCATTTCAAGAGATTCGAAGAACATCAATGAGAAGAAAACCTAAAGGTTAAAACCCATCATTGATAACAGAAAGGGGGTGTCATCTTCAGAGGTATTTTGGCATAAAATAACTAACACTATGGATTTGAGAAGAGAACCCAACCAACTAAATATTTTACATAAAAATAAATGAAAACCCAAGAAAAGGTTTAAGCTTAAGCTCTCCTAAAAAATAAATAGAAAAACCCACAGAGTTTCGGAAGACCTCAAAACCCTCACTCCTCCTCGGTCCCACAACGGATGGGAATGGAGGCTTTCTCTGGTCGTGCTTGGAGCCTGTCTTCTTCGTCGGTCTCTCCTCTCACACTTTGGTCACCTGGGATAACATTTAGGACTCAAAAGGGGCGTTTCTTGTGCACAACGCGTCCAAGTTCAACACCAAACACAACACAAATCTGGTCCATGAGCTACATAACACACAACACCAGATCGATTGTTAAGCGCACCTACACCAACACACAACACATGTCCACGAGAATACAAATCACAACACTAGATCAACGTCGAAGACCAAACACGAGGTGCAAGGCGAAGAGCCCACGGGACCATTATCTTTGCACTACACGCCCACAACACCAGTCAAACATACAAACCCAACACCCAAGACCAAGCGCCAAGTCGCAGGGAAGCACAGTGTGCACAACAAACACTTTACCTCTAAGCTACGAAAGCCATACATAACCCAGCAAACAAGAGGGCCAAGCCCCGACAATCCTAACACACCAAACACTAAGACACCAAGAGAAGCCATGAGAGAAGGCCATGGGCGAGGCGGCAAAGTTAGGGAGAAGAAAATCGTGGCCGCACTTGCAGAGTGGGATAGGTGGCAATGAGGGAGAGTTAGGGTTGAGGATAGTTTAGGGTTTGTTAGAGACGCATGTAGGGTTGGGAATGAGCATGGTGAGGGAGGGGCACGTGGGCCTCATGCGAGGACCCATTTCCCACGTTAAAATTGTTTTTTTTATTATTCTTATTTAGTTATTCTTATTTTTTTTCTTTTATTATTCATTTTTATTTTTTTTATTTTGGTTAAATTTTTAATGTTTTAATTTAAATTTAATATTAAAATTTTAATGTTTTAATTTTAATTTAATTTTAATTTTTAATAACTAGAATATAATTTAAATTACATATAGTTAATTTAGAGTTTAAGTTATTTATAGTTTAAATTTAAAATTATTAAATTTTATTTAAATTATAATTAAATTATATTTAAACTATTACGTGATTAAACATGATCATTATTATTATGTTTTAATTAATTAAATATGTTTTAAGTTTATTTATAATTAAAATTATGTTTAATTATATTTAAAGTTTATAATTCATGCTTAAATTTAAAACTAGTTAAAGCGACTAATTAGATTGTTTTTAGCGAAAGGTTAAGGACTTAGAACGAGATAAGAAGGAGGGGGCTTCATGCATAGTAGGCAAGTAAGCTAGAGGAATTGGCGAGTATAGCACAAAGCTAACATAGCTACCACGCAAGGGAGTCGGTAGTTTTCTTAGGCGAAAACATCAAGCTTAGACACTTTAACCCTAACCTAGCCACTTCTCCTAAAGAGAGTAACATCTGTTTAGAGACAAGTATAGAAAAACTTACGCCTAACCCTGTTTTCTAGTTTAAGTTGCGCAAATGTGAAACGTCCTTGAACTCACCCTGACAACTTTGGTTGATGCACGTTAAATTATACAGGATGGTGAGGACTCGAGGAAATCGAGGCAGAGGGGCATCGTCGCAGGGACCACCAGTGTCGTTGCCACCATCGCCTGAACTAGCTCTCATACTGCGCTCTTTGGAGGCCATAAATGAGACTTTAAAGGGGCGTCAACCGACAGGGATCAAAGTGGAGGCTCCACCATATGGAATTTGTAATCCAAAAGCGTCGAGGGATTCAAGGGGAGGACCTCCACCCGAAGACATCACTAGAGAACTGTAGAAGATCAAACTTCCAAAGTTTGACGGTGGTCGCGCCAGTGAAAACGCAGAAGCATGGTTGGAAGGCATGACAAGGTGTTTTTCCTTAAGGGACTATGCGTCCACCTCAAAAGTGAAGATAGCGATTTTTCAGTTGAGAGACAGTGCCTTGAACTGGTCGGGCAACCTAGAAAGACAACTGCAACTTACCCCAGACACAGTATCTTGGGAAGTTTTCGAGGAGAGGTTCTGAAGGAAATATGTGCCAGCTTACTATGAGGAACAATAGGTAGGAGCGTTTCATGCTCTAGTACAGGGAAACAAAACCATAGAAGAATATGAGATTAGGTTTATGGAATTGGTCAAATATGTTTTATATATGGATAATGACCAACGATAGGCAGAATGCTTTGCCAAGGGGTGAACCCTAAGATAAGGGCTATGGTGCGGATGTGGAAACCATCTTTTGTAGTGGAATCTATGGAAAATGCGCATTATGCGGAGGAACACATGAACTTAACTAGAGGTACGAGACCAACCTTTCTGCATCGTCCTGGATTCGTGGGGAAGGCCCCTAAGACATTTCCCAGGGGAGGGGGCTCAAGGTCACCTCCATACGGTAATAGAGTTGCACCAAGGACAGTAGCCACAGGGATTTCAATGGCAGCAAGTGGAGCATCTCGTTCATCACCAACGAGGCAGGCAGGTCCACAGCCATCTCAGGGAGCAGCTAGTAGGGGTAGGGGTTCGAGGGGAAGAAACTCATTTCAGAGACAGTCACAAAATAGTGCGCAGGTTCAATCCTGAGTTACATGTTGTGGATGTGGAGGACCCCATTACCAGCGTGACTGCCCAGAGTTACAATCAGGATTTGTGCATAGAGAAAGAAAGGCCACGATGGGAAGAGAAAGTAGTAGCCACCAGATTTACGTAGCGGTTAATAATCGTTAAGCCAAACATCAATCCACAGTGGTGGAGTCATCACGTACACAAAATTGTAGCAATGTTAAGATTTTATTTGATTCTAGTGCTCCAAATAGTTTAATTTTACCATCTGCATTAAAAAAGAGTGAGTTGGCAGCCTCAGAGCACGATGACTTTGAACAAGTCGATATGGCTTCGGGGGAAAAACAAGCGGTAGGACCTAGAGTTGATAATTGTATAGTAGACCTGGGAGTGTGTACTACTAGATTGAAGGTATACGCCACTGCTCTTGGGGCGTATGGACTAATCATCGGAATGGATTGGTTAGAATCTCATCATGCTTTGGTAGATTGTTTCGCAAAAAGGGTGCTCTGTGTAGATGATGAAGGAAGACCAGTAGAGATCCAAGGTGTACGGAGAAAGGTGTCATTATGCTTTATCTCAACTATTAAGGTTAAGCGATGCTTGAGGCAAGGGTGTCAACTATATGTAGTGGAAGCAGCGAATGAAAGGAAGGGACCCTCCTTGGATCAGTACCCGGTATTGTCATAATTTAAGGATGTTTTTCCGAATGAGTTACCAGGGTTACCTCGTGAGAGGGAGCTTGATTTTACTATTGAGCTAAAACCTGGTGTAGAACCAATTTCCAAGACTCCGTATCGGATGACTTTGTGAGTTGAAAATGCAGTTGAAAGAGTTACTGGACTTAGGGCTAATAAGGCCGAGTGTTTCACTTTGGGGTGCACGAGTAATTTTTGTAAAGAAGAAGGATGGATCCTTACGACTGTGTATAGATTACAGGGACTTGAACCGTGCTACAGTGAAAAATAGGTACCCAATGCTGCGAATAGATGACCTCTTCGATCAAATGAAAGGAGAAGAGGTATTCTCAAAGATCGATTTGCAATCAGGGTATCATCAGTTAAGGATTAAGGAAGGTGATGTTCCTAAAACTACATTTTTAACTCACTTTGGACATTACGAGTTCGTTGTAGTACCTTTAGGATTGACCAATGCACCAGCAATATTCATGAGCCTCATGAACGGTGTATTCCAGAAGTACTTAGACCATTTTGTACAAGTCTTTCTAGATGAAATCCTCATCTATTCCAAAAATGAAAGAGAACATGAGGAACACTTACGAGTGGTGTTATCTTGCCTTAGAGAGAACAAATTGTATGGAAAGTTTTCAAAGTGCTCCTTCTTCCAGAAAGAGATCCACTATTTAGGTCATATCATTTCTGGTGAAGGAATCTTTGTGGACCTAGAAAAGGTAAAGGCCATTATGGAGTGGCCAGTGCCTAAAAATGCCCATGAGGTGAGAAGCTTCATGGGGCTAGCAGGTTATTATCGAATATTTGTGGAAGGATTCTCAAAAATAGCAAAACTCATCACCACTTTGTAGCGCAAGGGGGTTAGGTATGAATGGACAGAAGAATGTGATAGTGCATTCATTGAGCTTAAGAGGTTACTAACTAGTGCACCAATTTTACGAGTGTCGGATATGGAAAAGGACTTCGCAGTATGCACGGATGCCTCGAAGCAAGGGTTGGGAGCCGTGCTAATGCAGGATGGAGGAGTGATAACTTACGAGTCAAGGAAGTTGAAGAAACACGAAGAGCTTTTTGCCACTCATGATTTAGAGTTGGCAGATGTAATACTAGCTCTGAAACTTTGGAGGCACTATCCTGTGGGGTGAAACTTTGAGCTCAAAATGGACCATCAAAGTTTAAAACATCTCTTCACTGAAAGGGATATGAATGTTAGGCAAAGGTGATGGAGTGAGTTTATGAGTGAGTACGATTTTGGTATTTCATACATCAAGGGAAAGGAAAATGTGGTCGCAGATGCCTTGAGTAGGAGACCATGTGTCTTCTCCTTGGTACCTTTAAAGGTCAATCTGAGGGAACATGTGTTGACACAACTCGAAGGAGACAGTTGGTATTTAGAGGTTACTTCAAACCTCCAGAGTGGGAGGAAATTAGATCCAAAGTATGAAGGATATAGTCTGGAAGCAGATGGACTATTAAGATATCGGGGAAGGATGTACATCCCTGAAGATGGGGATATTCGAAGCATCATACTGAAGAAAAACCATAGAGAACTTTATTGTGTGCATCCGAGTGTGAAGAAGATGTACGCAGACATGAGGAAACTTTTCTTCTAGGTAGGCATGAAGCCCGATGTAGTCCATTTCGTCGCCAAGTGCCTAGAGTGTCAACAAGTGAAAGATGACCACCATCACTCGACAAGCCTCCTACAACCACATGATGTTCCTATGTCCAAGTGGGAAGTCATCTCTATGGATTTTGTAGTGGGGTTGTCGCTCACATCTCATAGACATAAATACATTCTTGTGATAGTTGATAAGTTAACCAAGAGTGCTCATTTTATTCCGGTTAGAGACACTTACGATGTCACTGATGTGGCACGTGTGTTTGTAAATGAGGTCATCTATTTTCACGGGATACCTAAGAAGATCATTTCAGATAAGGAGTCCAGATTCACTTCTAGGTTTTGGACAAGTTTGTAGTCAGCATTGGGGACTCAGTTGAACTTAAGCACAGCTTAGCATCCTAAAACAGATGGGAAAACCGAGAGGGTAAATCAAGTCATGGAAGACATGCTTAGGATGTATGTCATGGATAATCAAACCCAGTGGGAGAAGTACCTACCTTTGGTAGAGTTTGCCTATAATAACAGTTTTCATAACTCCATCGGAA
>ML798682.1:436236-457053 GCA_009831015.1 Picea engelmannii | reverse complement strand
TTCATAATTATGTAATTAAATTACAATTGTCTAAATAACATTGTTGAGCTAGATAATTGAAATTAAAGGATTTTGCAAACATTAGATTGGTTTATTTTCTTTTATAAAATGAATAGTCTTGTTGAAGGGATTGGATGCATATGAAAATTACTATAGAGATGATAGTTATTGATATTAGTACATGAACAAGACTTGTATGTATTAGTTACACATGCATTTATTGCACATGTACACTAGTATGAATGAGTTTCTTGGCTTACTTACTAATAATGATGATTATTTGTTATGAATGTATGAACCATGTTTCTTTTCCCTTGTATCATAAAATACCTTAACTTCGGGATGAAGTTTCGTGAAGGGTGAGTGTATGTTACAACCCTATTTAAATAGTTGCATAGGGTTTATCAAGTATAGTTAATTAAATAATTAACTGTTTTAATATATTTTAGTTAAACAATGATTTTTTATTAATAATATTATTTAATTATTTATTTATTGTTTATATGTGTTGATTAATTAATTAATTAATTAATTAACTCATTAAAGGTTTGGGTAATGAGTTAAGAGCTTAATAATTTTTATTTATTTATTATAAAACTTTACGTATGCAAGGGGGGATGAAGCATTGAGTGGAGGGATAAGGTGATAAATGGAAGGATAAGGTAATAAATGGAGGGATAAGGTGGGTGGCATTAAAGGAGGGTAGGAGTCGGTGAATGGAGGGGGATATGACTGGGAAGAGGCCTTCGGGGAAAAGGATTATGAAAATTTGGGAGAGGATCATTATGGCAAGGAAGGACTGTATTTTCTGGGGGAGATTTTCTGGTTTGGAGTTTGGGTGAACTATTGCAGGGGACACCAGGTTGCTGGGAGTTTTGGGCTCGGGGGCCAGGAATCCTCACGGAATCCTGGAGCTATGGAGCTGGATAGGTTGCTCCTAGTTGGTTGGGTGG
Organism: Picea engelmannii; assembly: GCA_009831015.1. NCBI lineage: Eukaryota > Viridiplantae > Streptophyta > Pinopsida > Pinales > Pinaceae > Picea > Picea engelmannii. The sequence goes on along the minus strand of ML798682.1, from coordinate 456,100 downwards.
TTAGTCGATTTTGTGCAGGGTTTGGTCAGAACATCACGCAGAGTTTTGGGCAAGAAACAAAGAGGACAACCAGATATTGGGATAATAGCATCAGCCAGAGGTATCTATCTTCATGAATTTGCTGGGTTATGGGGTTTTTATGTAATTTAGTAGATTTTTTTTCATAAATTTAAATTTATGCTACTTATATGTTGAATGAAATTGCTTACTGCTTATGTTGAATAATCTTAATGTTTAAATTTACAATTTTTTTTAGGCTTTGTTAAACTAGGTTCTTACATATTTCACAACTCTTTATTGCATTTCATTTCAATTGTAGAGAAGAAATCTGCATTAGTGATACACCAAGACGTATTCTTTTAATGGTTCTATTATGTCTCACCTCATCTAGACAATCAAGAGTTTTATTTTTACAATTGACAACAATTGCATTATTTTCAATCCAATCTATGCCTTTAAGTTTATCATAGGATCCCAAAAGTAATATATTAAAATCCACACATGTTTCCATTCCATCTAATGTTAGCACAAAATCTTTGATTACTTCAACTACTTTTTGTTTAGTACCGGTGGCTAATTGTACTATCCAAGATTTATTATGTTTTACTTTATTCAATTTGGAGTTCTCTACAATGTCTCTACAATGATAGGAGAAGCATAGCTTAAACTTGCATGAGGGTCCATTAAAATAGAGACATATTTTTTATTTATCTTTTTTTTTTTTTTTTTTGNTGGCTTGCGATTAACCTGTGGCTTGAGAAACCGCGACTCAGGGGCATCTAAGCTGTCAAAATCACCGGGGGATCACACCCGACCTGAGCCACACCAACCCTTAACATGGTTGGATTTTTTGTCCCCGCAGGTTTCGAACCGGTGACTTTAACATCACGGAGTGGCTTAACGACACACTCCGTCACCGACTGTCCTACACCTCGGGGACCATATTTTTTATTTATCTTACCTTCAACACGTTAATGTATTTATGTATTTTAATACATTGATTTATAAATCATTAATGTATTAATACCTAATTAATGTACTAATTAATTAATTAATATATTAGTAAACTTTCAATTAATACATTAATACTTTAACACATTAATTTATTTATGTATTAGTACATTAATACATTAATTAATAAATCATTAATGTATTAGTACCTAATTAATGTTTTAATTAATTAATTTACATTAGTAAACTTTCAATTAATTTATAAATTGATACTTTATCCATAATCAAGCATTGTGATGGGCATTGTCATTTTTTGTCAACCATACTTATGGTCATGATCAACCATATTCATCATCAACCATAGTGATGATCATGACCATGGTCAAGTTAACTGTGGCCATGGTCATGGTCATGGTCAAACATAGTGAACCATGGTCATGGTCAACCATAGTTGACCATAATCAACCATTGTCAACCATGGCCAATCACTCTTGGTCAAACATAGTCAATCACCATGGTCAAGATGGTCATCCATTAATAAATTATTACATTAGTCATCATATGTGGGTATTATTATTATTAATGTAATAAAGATTTATTAATGTGTGACTTTATTATTAGTTTATTAATGTATTAATACATTATTATTGTATTAATAAATTGATGATGATGATGATGATGATGGTAATGATTAACCTCTACAATTGGTCTATCACAACTTAAGAAGGTAAGAGATTACTTTGATTCCTTTAAAATTGTATTTCTAAGATAAAAAAACATTGAGAGAAAATTTCGAAGATCACCATATTTTTTTATGACTTAGGAGGTTAGGAAGGTCTCGATTGTGGAAAATATTTTTAAATTCGAACTAATTTGTGAATAGATAAGGAAATCTAAGAGGAAGTGTTTTTCTTCTTCAACCCTCTTAGTGTCACAAATATTATAGATTCTTTCATCCCACAATGTCTTTGGAATTGGCTAACTCCCACTTTCACTATGTAGCTCTTTCACTATCTAGCTCATGAGGGCTTGTTCTTATTTTAGCAATGTTAATTTTCATCTTTGCACTTCTCAAACCTAGAGGTAATTTTGATCTTATAAATTAGGGTTGGACACTGCCTTGTAGTATCTTAGTTTCCTTTTATCCTCTAATTCTTTATCACATCACATATTCTCCCTAAATTTAGAATTGATAATATTTTTTATATTATCGGTATTCTGCATGACTACTTCTTCTTTTATTCCTCAATGGTTTAGCTAAGATTTGTCATATTTAGCCATCTTCGCTTGAGTTGTTGGCACTTTTGTCTAGAGTTTGAAGTAATTTAGGGAAGCCTCTTTTCATCCATATTGTTTATATTGTTATTGTAATTTACAGTTCTAATCATAGAAATGTTCTTGATGGGGTGAAGGGTTTCTTCTATGAGGAGGATAGGATTGGGTGCAACGCCCTTATTTTTTAGATTATAAGTTATAAATTCTTCTAGATCCATTCTATCTTTCTCTAGGATTGTCTAGAGATATTGCAACCCCAAAATTCACATCCATATAAGATAACGAGATGTATTAATATTTTAATTTATAAATTACATTAAAGTATTGATTAATTAATACATTAATACTTTAAGAAATTAATGTATTTATGTATTGATTAATTAATACATTAATACTTTAACACATTAATGTATTTATGTATTAATACATTAATTAATAGACCATTAATGTATTAATTGATTAATACTTTAATAATTAGTACATTAATACTTTCAATTAATTAGTACATTAATTGTGTATTAATATATTAATGGTGTATTAATCCTCCCCATGCATTTTGTTCGTCAACTAGAAACAACCACATTTAATAAAAATTGGTTGATATACGTTGATCGGGAAAATCATTTTTAAAAGGCGGAAAATGACGTCGATCAACACATATCAACCACTTTTACTTAAATTTGTTTGTTGTGAATTAAGCCTTTATCAAACCTAGATCTACAATTTATAACTTTTGATAGGTTTAGTAAAAGGAAAAACACAATGAGAATTCTCTATTCTCCTTTATACTTCCAAGGTTAATCCAGGTGGATATTGGTGGCCACCCACTTATTCTGACTGTCTCCTTTTGTCCATTTTTAGTTCAACATGTTCTTCTGTATTTCTTTGTAATTGCAGGTTGTACACTTCTGGGGTTGTCTGAAGCCCTACAAATCTTCCAGGTGGATATTGGTGGCCTCTCACGTAATCCAACTGGATTATTTCTCAGATGTTGTAGATAAATGGTTGAATCTGCTCGAAGGGTATTTTTCAGTCCACAATTTTTCCAATAGGGAAAATATTACTTTTGCACTTCTCAAGGTCGTCCCCCATGTTAAGGATTGGTGGGATACTTACTATGAAAACAGGGTCATAGAGGAATCTAAAATATTTGTGGTGGCCCCTATATGAGATTCCTTCCAAGGTGTCATTAAAGAACAATACTACCCTCTTGGAAGTTATGAGGACTAGTACACTAGATGGACCACCCTATGTCAAGAAAATGACTAGACAGTACCATATTTCACCAATATTTTCCATACCCGACGCACCAAATTGGGTATGAAAGACTCTAAGATAAATATGGTGCTGAAATACTACAACTATTTGCATAGATACATTAAAAAATAAATGGAGTTTCTAGACATTGCCTCATTGGGCACCGATTATAGATACACTGTCAATATTTAAAAAGAAAAGTCAAGAGTTTGGATTTGCAAATTCCTCATAGCCAAAACAGGGAAAAGGCGGTCCCAACCCACACAGCAAGGGATCGAGCTGAGATGGCCACTCTTAAGACAACCAGTCCAAGCCATAACACAAGAGGGGAAATGAGAACACGAAAGAAACGTGAAGATGGTTTGAGCACCATAAAATTCGATTCTCCTGTATTTTAGGGGAAAATATTCCACTTGGAAAATATTCTCTTTGAGTTGACACTTCAGTTTGACTAGTTGAGTTGAGTTTAGATGTTGCATTGGTTTTTTCATTATGCAACATTGGGATCATAACCATGCTAATTCGACCTTGCCTTGTTATCATCATGAGACTCGCGAATTATCTTTGATTCCCTGAGTTAACTCCTCACTACTTTCTATTCAGTCAGTTAACTGAAGACTAGTTAATTCAACTAGGTGGCATTTCACTCCCGTAACTGCCTCAAAGACTAGACTAGGTGGAATTTCAGTCCCATAACCAGATCACTCTATACCACCACTATGGCGCATTGGTTCACCTCCACTTTGCACTCATTGAGCTATACAGAGTATATCATGTATAAACTATTCATTTTTTTTCATAACGATTAATGAGAATTCTTTGATTCTTTCTCTCCTTATTCTTCTTTCTCCAATTCTCTCTGCAAATGTGTTTATTATTGTTTATCTAGATCTATTATGTGCAGGGTCAACACATTTAGATGAGTACCATAAAATCCCTTGGCACAACACTCAAAAATGTCGCTCCAAGCACTCACTCGTGGTCGGGCTGAAGGTTGTCGAGTTAGAGGTTGATTCTGATTCTGAATCAAATCTCGAAGGGGGTAAGAATATTATTGATGTTGAACCTAGTTCCACTGTGGCTACCCAAACGACATCGATCAAGACATAGCAACCACTTTTACTTAAATGTGTTTGTTGCTAATTAAGCCTTTATCAAACCTAGATCTATAATTTATAAATTTCGATAGGTTTAGGAAAAGGAAAAACACAATGAGAATGCTCCATTATTCTTTATAGTTCCAAGGTTGATCTAGGTGGATATTGGTGGCCACCCACCTATTCCAACTGTCTCCTCTTGTCCATTTTTAGTTTAACATGTTCTTCTGTATTTCTTTGTAATTGTGGGTTCTACACTTCTTGGGTTGTCTAAAGCCCTACACATATTCCAGGTGGATATTGGTGGCCTCTCACCTAATCCAACTCGTTTATTTTGTATGTTTTCCTGTAAGCACATTTTGTTGTACTTCGAGGGCCGTTTTAGAGCCCCAAACAATATTTTTTTGGCTCGCCATAGTCAAATTGTAGATGGAGTAAGCGTTTGATGGCATAATGTGTAGCTCTCTAAAATACCTTTCGAGGAGTCTATCACGCGCTTAAAACGAAGGTTGTATGTGAAAGTTACGACCCTTGGAAGTTGAGGTACCAACTTACCCATAGGGGCCCACATGACTTTTGACGTTTCACCTCCTAGGGTTAGGTATTTGGATGTCTAGGGTTTTGAAATTCATGAGTAATATCAAAAATGCCTCTTGAGCCTCATTGTAATCATTCTTCTTAGACAAATGCACATAGTAGCCACATCTCTTATGAGATATAACTACCACCATTCAAGCGAGTGTTTCACTTCTCAAGTTTTACAGTTTTAGTCTATTTCATTTATTTAATCAAATATATTGTTCATTGGATATCTGTGTTGTTCTTCATATCTCTGTGTTTATTGTATTGAGTCTATTGTTCTTCATATCTCATATTTAATCTCTGCTAAGCAATGGAGTAAGGTCATTACACAAAGCAGGATGCTCATAGTAAGAAGAAGGTTGTTGCCACATCTGTGGCCTCTACACAGAGCCTCTCTTTGTAGCAGAAGCAAGTGGACGAGATTGTGGAACAATATAGAGAAATCTTCTCCTCACCCATAGGGGTACCAATGGGTGAGGAGAAGATGTCTCTGACCCCCGGTGCACCTCTACCTAATGGATGAGTCTATCATCGCTCACTAATAGAAAATGACGAAATCAAGCATCATATCCAAGATATTCTTCTAATGACGAAATCAAGCATCATATCCAAGATATTCTTCTAAAGGGGCACATTAAACCCATATCCTCCCCTTGTGGAAGCCTAATTGTACTGGTGCAGAAGAAGGACAATACTCGACGACTCTACATTGAGTAGAGAGCCTTAAACAAAATCACAGTCAGGAACATGTACCCAATTCCCAAAATTGATGACCTTCTTGACCAACTCAAGGGGGCAAAGTTCTTCAACAAGATTGACCTAAAGTCTAGCTACCACCAGGTTCCCATCAAACCAACTTATGTATGGAAGACAATCTTCAAATCTAAAGAAGGTCTCTTTGAATGGCTAGTCATGCCTTTTGGCTTAACAAATGCACCAACCACTTTCAAGAGGTTGATGGATGATGTATTCAGACCCTTCACCAACTCTTTTGTTGTGATATATTTGGATGACATCCTCATATTCAACAGAACTTGGGAGGAGCACATGTGGCATATTCAACAAGTTTTGAGCACTCTAGTGCACCACAAGCTACATTCCAACCTGGAAAAATGTTCTTTTAGCATGAATATGGTCCAATACTTGGGCTACATTGTTGACCAGCATTTGTGATTGGCCAGCCCCGACCACACTAACTGAGCTTCAAAGATTCTTGAGAGTGGCCAACTTCTATCGAGGGTTTGTGTTGGGATTGTCCCATATTGCATGGGCCCTCAGCTAGGTGACCATTTCTCCACTATTGGATGAGCATCCAATCAAAGAGACATCATTTCCCCCCCTTTTTTTGTTGTTGTTTCTAGTGTGATATGTCTTCTCTATTATCTATGTTCATTAATACAGTGTTCACGGGCTAGGGTACAACAAGTGGTATGAGAGAACGAGGTTGGGTATTTCTCTAATTGGTTGCAGGGATATGTAAGTAAAGTAGATAATGGGTCCAAAGATTATGTCTCACTAAGCCGAGCCTCCGCGGATAGGAGAAATCGATAGAGTATGACTGCTGTGAGGAGAAATCGTTGGATCATAGTCAACCGCGTGGTTGGTAGAAGACGAGCACGCATGAAGAAAAGTTGAGAGGTGGCGTGGGCTATCATAATATGCTAAGAGATTGGCATGAGGTTTGTGAAGCTGAGTTTGTGGGTCGTGGAGCTCCATTCCCTTCAACTGTTGATGGGATATTTCAAATGTGTGGGTTGTGAAGCATGGCCATCACTTCCGGGTGCTTTATGGTCGATCTTTGTGACACCATCATCTGTGTATACATGGTGGCTTGGGTTCTGATCAGACTCAATTTTTCCTCACTTAGTATGAAATTCGATGACCCTCTAAAGGTTGCGCAAATTCACGACAGATGTGGGGGCAGTCCCAGGAGGAGGAGAAGTTAGTGATGCTGTCGTTGGTGATTGAACCGACCATATATTGGGTTCTGCTGCAATGGTTTACGGTGCCGAAGAGGCTGCGCTTATAAATCCCATGATGAAAACAAACGCATTCAACCCATCCATAATACATCCATCTTTTCCAAACTGCTCGTAGAGATGTTCCTATTGCTCGCAGTTGGTGGTCAGGTCGTGAGTCGAGGGGATAGAAGCAAGAATTAGAACTATTGGAGAGCCACAAGTGAATCCTTCATGGATTTTTTTGTAAGTTTCGTTCATTCAAAGGACACTATGAGCAAAGACACAATGACGACTGAAGCCTTTATTTTATTTTTGATCGAATTTGGGAGCTATTTTTAATCAAATCATTCACGAGGCTGGGTGAGGGTGAGGCTGGGTTGAATAGCATGTGATAGAAAGGGAAATCGAGTCAATTGTTTCTGCCGGAGTTAGAACAACGTTTCCTTTGGGTATATTGCTTATGTATGCCAGTTTAGAGGATGCATGTGAAGTGTTTGGAAAAATTCTTCAACCAGACAATCATGGACAGTTATGATGGGTTGTCCATGGAGGTTGCGAGGCTTGTTGAAAATAATGGCAAGGAAAATGTTTTTAATGCTATGTTGGAGGTGGAATGCTATGTTGGAGGTGGAGATGACAATTTCTTTTAGTGACATGTAAATGGGAATACAACCCAATTAGGCATATCTACTTAGGATTTGAAATTTCACCATTAAAATCTAGACATATACCTAGTTTATATGGAGAACATGCAGTATTCCCACAAACCCTAACTTTGAGGGAGGTCTCCCCAGATTTGGTCATGGGAAAACCTAAGTCAATTCTAAATGGGGGAATGTTAGGTTGATGGTCACGGTTTTGGTATCGTGTGGTTTTAGAGCCCATGGATCGCATGTAATGAAACCTTTAAAATGGCCTAGGATACTCCATTGAAAGTATCTTTGATGTGAAGGTTATGCCCTAAAGGTACTAAGGAAGTGGTATAAGATGTTTGATTCCTTCATGGTGAGCCAAAATTTTACTAGAAGTGTTATGTCTAAAATAATTGTGAATCATTGTGAGTAATTACTACCGAAAATTTCTCTTGCGAGTCTTAATGCACAAAGAAAAAAAAATCAAAGTGACAATTACGGTTGTAGTGAGTGTCCCCAAATTATTAAAGGGAACATCTTTATTTCATTCAATTGATGAAATTTTTTCTGAATCCTTTCTTTCTTATGTGTGTAATCATTTTCTGTGTGTGATTGTTATCATTGCACACCAAAGGAAATGATGCACACCTCTCTTTTGCTAGCATTTATATTGTTGCATGGTATTTTGTGAAGCCCCCGTGCCTTGGTTTAGTCAATGCGCCCCTCCATTTATGTTTGTTTTTAACTTGTCGTTGTGACGTCTTGGAGATTTCCGCGACTCGAAAAAATAATGCTAACCTCTCCCTCATTGTAGAAGTGTTGGTATTTAGTGCGTCATCCTTCAAAAATGATTCTCCCTCCATTAAAGTGATTCTCCTTTGTTGAATTGGCCCTCCACTCAGATCAATTCGTATTAGAGCATGTGCCTTGGGGAAGTTTCTGCACACAGAGAAGAAGCAAAAGATCGAGTTTCATCCACGAGATTCACAAAAAAAAAATTGTTTCTTTTGGGGTCTTCATATCTTTCTTCACGCTCTTTCTAGAGCGTCCTAATCACCTTTCTCAGGGTTCTTCTACTCCTTTTCATTGTTGCATGAGTGCATAGTTATGAGTATTAATCTCACACTCTCCTCAGGGTCTCTTATGTGCTTGTAGACCATGTCGCCTTGAAGAGAAGGCTCAAGTGAGGAGTCTAGCGCAGACACATAAACTCCCATTGAATAATTGGCATTGGCTCTCCATGAACTAATTCTATTCCAACAACGTCAGACTCAGCGACCATGCAGCTAGACACCCATTTTCAATTACACAAGTTTGTGAGACAAATGAGTGGAGAGATGGTAGATTCATGGATCTATACCCTCTCCACATACTTCAAAACTTCCCCCGAGATGGAAGAATCCACCAAATTGAAAATAGCCAGCCTTCGACTTGAAGGAATAGCACAAAAATGGTGGGACAGACAATTGGAAGGATTTTGGATCATGTTACACTACCTTTGTGGATCTCGGTACATCGCCTTCTTCGACAAATGGAAGTATTGATTCTTGGGATGCCTTAATTGTACCCTCCATGATATCTTTAGAATATTCTCACCAAGTGGTTGCAACTCGACCAATTTGCCACTCAGTAAGTTCAAGGATACATTGACATCTTTTGCATATTTTGTATCGAGCTGCATCTCAACGAACGAGATGAGGTATTAATAATTAAGTTTAATTTCAATCTCTTGTTACCTCTCCGAGGAGAGGTAGATCTTTTTGACAGTTCATCTCTCGACAAGGCATTCTTATAGGCCTTGGTCGTAGAACATAATGTAGCCCCTCAAACCTGATATCCGCCAAATCGAACCTAGTCTTCCAACCCTCTCAGCCTAAAACTTACCCTTGTTCCTTGTCAGTGCCCACAATTTGGTTTACTTTTCACAAGATCAACTCACACAACTCTGTCGAGTGTCAAGTGATAAACAATATCCACCCCATCCCTCAACTCACACAAGATCAACTCACACAAGTCATCTCTCTCACCAACCCAACCGAAGCTGACCCATCCCTCATTCTCATGACTATGACCGAACCAGGTTGTACTAACATTCCCCTCTTTACTCATAACTGCCAAATTGAACATAAACTCACAAATCTCATTCTAGACAATAAAAGCCAAAAGAATCTAGTCTCCCACGACCTAGTCCAACATGCAACTTCCCACCACTCCCCACCTGTATCTGTGTCAAATTGGCTAGGTACAAAAGGGAGGACCCCACATCACTATCGCTCGGTGTTGCGAAGTAACTTTTTCCATTGGCCCATTTAGCCACACCGTGTTCTGCAATGTATCACCTTTAAACTATGTTATTATCTTGCCTGGTCTCCCATACCAACAAGAATGACAAAATGTGTACCATGTCAATTCCCATGAGTACTATCTTCAACATGAAGGATGCACTTATGTGCTTACTTTAGCACCTCATAATTCCCCCCCGTCACATCCCAGAAAAGAAAAGAAGAAACTAACTATGTCATTCACCATAGAGAAGTTTCTTTATGTATGGCCTGCCATGTTCATCTCAAGAGACTCACAAATCTCACACCTCCCGAATTTGATATCCAATTGAAAAACTTTTCTTGCATGCTCAAGAATACAAAACCCACTTAAATACACAAGAGTTCATAGTTATGTGATCACTGTGAAGATTCAAGCAACTACCACAATTTTAATTAATTTGCATGATATATTCAAAATTACAATAATACAACTTGGTCATCCATTACCACATTAATGGTCATTACGTGGGTATTATTATTAATGTAATATTACTTTATTAATGTATTATTAATACTTTAATATTTTATTAATTTGTTAATACTTTAATGTAATAATGTAATAGTTTAATGTATTTATGAAATGATATATTATTATTAATTAATAATACTTTAATAGTTTGTTAATGTTTTAACTAATTAATCCATTAATAATTTAACACTTTAATTTATTTATATATTAATACATTGATACATTAATTAATAAATCATTAATGTATTTATATCTAATTAATATATAAATTAATAAATACATTGGTAAACTTTCAATTAATTAATACATTAATACTTTATTTATGATCAAGCATTGTGATGGGCATTGTCATTTTTTGTCAACCATATTCATGTTCATGGTCAACCATATTCATTATCAACCATAGCGATGATCATGGCCATGGTCAATTGGACTTAACTATGGCCATGGCCATAATCAACCATAGTTGACCATAATCAACTATGGTCAACCATGGCCAATCATACTCTTGGTCAAACATAGTCAATCACCATGCTCAACATGGTCATCCATTAATAAATTATTACATTAGTCATAATATGTGGGTATTGTTATTATTAATGTATTAAAGATTTATTAATGTGTGACTTTATTATTACTTTATTAATACATTATTATTGTATTAATAAATTTATTACCTCATTCTAAAAGTAGTTTTGTGTATGGGTTCATCTTTTATCCTGATTTGATGATAACCTGATCTTAAATCTATTTTAGAGAATATTTTAACCTCTCCAACTTGGTCAAACAAATGATCAATACAGGGTAAAGGGTACTTATTTTTAATTTTCGTTTTGTTCAATTGTCAATAGTCAATGCACAACCTAAAATATTGTCTTTATTTTTCACAAATAGGACCGGTGCACCCCATCGAGACACACTTGGTATGATATATTGTTTGTCTAATAGTTCTTGAAGATTCATTTTATATTCAATCAGTTCAAGAACGCTCATCCTATATGGCGCCTTGGAAACTGGCGATGATCCTGGTAATAAATTTGTTGTGAAATCTATATCCCTTCTAGGAGGTAGTCTTTGAATATCTTCCAGGACCACATCTTGAAACTTACTTAATATAGGGTCATCAGTTAACAACGATCAACCCTCTTTTCTAGACCTTCATTTATATGTACAACATATATTTCACAACCCTTTATTGCATTTCATTTCATCGCTAAAGAAGAAATATGTCTTACTCATACACCATGCGGTATTCCCTTAATGGTTCTATTATGTGGCACCTCATCTAGACAATCAAAAGTTTTATTTTTTCAATTGACTACAACTGCATTCTTTTCAATCCAATCCATGCCTATGAGTATAACATAGGATCCCAAAGGTAATATATTAAAATCCACACCTGTTTCCATTCCATCTAATGTTAGCATAAAATATTTGACGAGTTCAACTACTTTTCGTTTAGTACCGATGGCTAATTGTACTAACCAAGACTTATTATGTTTTACTTTATTCAATTTGCACTTATCTACAATCATAGGAGACACATAGCTTAAACTTGTACCATGGTCAACTAAAATAGAGACATATTTTTTTATTTATCTTACCTTCAACATGTGAATGTATTTATGTATTTTAATACATTAATACATTGATTTATAAATCATTAATGTACTAATACCTGATTAATGCACTAATTAATTAATTAATATAATAGTAAACTTTGAATTAATACATTAATACTTTAAGAAGTTAATTTATTTATGTATTAGTACATTAATACATTAATTAATAAATCATTCATGTATTAATACCTAATTAATGTATTAATTAATTAATATATTAGTAAACTTTCAATTAATTTATACATTAATACTTTATCCATAATCAAGCATTGTGCTGGGCATTGTAATTTTTTGTCAACCATACTTATGGTCATGGTCAACCATATTCATGATCAACCATAGTGATGAGCATGGCCATGTTGGAGTTAACTATGGCCATGGTTTTGGTCAAACATAGTCAATCACCATGGTCAACATGGTCATCCATTAATAAATTATTACTTAATCATTATATGTGGGTATTATTATTATTAATGTATTAAAGATTTATTAATGTGTGACTTTATTATTACTTTATTAATGTATTAATACATTATTATTGTATTAATAAATTTATGATGATGATGATGATGATGATTAATCTCTACAATTGGTCTATCACAACTTAAGAAGGTAAGAGATTACTTTGATTCCTTTAAAATTATATTTATGTGCTCAAAACACATTGAGAGAATATTTCGAAGATCACCATATTTTTTATGACTTAGGAGGTTAGGAAGGTCTCTATTGTGGAAAATATTTTTAAATTCAGAACTAATTTGTGAATAGATAGGGAAATCTAAGAGGAAGTGCTTTTCTTCTTCAACCCTCTTAGTGTCAGAAATATTATAGATTCTTTCATCCCACAATGTCTTCGGAATTGGCCAACTCCCACTTTCACTATGTAGCTCTCTCACTATGTAGCTAATGAGAGCTTGTTCTTATTTTAGCAATGTTAATTTTCTTCTTTGCACTTCTCAAACCGAGAGATACTTTTGATCTTGTAAATTAGGGTTGAACACCTCCTTGTAGTATCCTAGTTTCCTTTTATCCTCTAATTCTTTATGACAACACATATTCTCCTTAAATTTAGAATTGATAATATTTTTTATATTATCGGGATTCTGCATGATGACTTCTTCTTTTATTCCTCAATCGTTTAGCCAATATTTGGCATCTTTAGTGATCCTCTCTTGAGTTGTTGGCACTTTTGGCTAGAGTTTGAAGAAATTTGGGGAAGCCTCTATTCATCCATATTGTTTATATTGTTATTGTAATTTACAGTTCTAATTATAACAATGTTCTTGATGGGGAAAAGGATTTCTTCTATGAGGATAGGATTGGGTGAAATTCCCTTATTTTTTAGATTATAAGTTATTAGTTCTTTTAGATCCATTCTATCTTTCTCTAGGATTCTCTAGAGATATTGCAACCCCAAAATTCACATCCATATAAGATAACTGGATGTATTAATATTTTAATTTATAAATTACATTAATGTATTGATTAATTAATATATTAATACTTTAACACATTAATGTATTTATATATTAATACATTAATTAATAGACCATTAATGTATTAATTGATTAATACTTTAATAATTAGTACATTAATACTTTCAATTAAGTAGTACATTAATTGTGTATTAATATATTAATGGTGTATTAATAGTCCCCATGCATGTGGGTCGTCAACTAGAAAAAACCACCTTTAATTAAAAGTGGTTGATATACATCTATCGAGAAAATCATTTTTAAAAGGTGGAAAACAACGTCGATCAACACATATCAACCACTTTTACTTAAATGTGTTTTTTGCTAATTAAGCCTTTATCAAAGCTAGATCTATAATTTATAACTTTTGATAGGTTTAGGAAAATGAAAAACACAATGAGAATGATTTATTCTTCTTTATAGTTACAAGGTTGATCGAGGTTGATATTGGTGGCCACCCACCTATTCCAACTATCTCCTCTTGTCCATTTTTAGTTCAACACATTCTTCAGTATTTCTTTGTAATTGTGGGTTCTACACTTCTTTGGTTGTGTGAATCCCTACACATCTTCGAGGTGGATATTGGTGGCCTCTCACCTAATCCAACTTGCTTATTTTGTATGTTTTCATGTAAGCACATCTTGTTGTACTTCCACGACTATTTTGGAGCCTCAAACAATGTTTTTTGGCTCGCCATAGTCAAAGTGTATATGGAGTGAGAGTTTGATAGAATAATGCGTAGCTCTCTAAAAAACCTTTGCTATCACCCACCTAAAACGGAAGTCATATGTGAAAGTTACGACACTAGGAAGTTGAGATACAAACTTGCCCATAGGGGCCCACATGACTTTTGGGGTTTCACCTCCTAGGGTTAGATTTTTTTATGTCTAGGGTTTTGGAATTCATGAGTAATATCAAAAAGGCCTCTCGAGACTCATTGTAATCATTCTTCTCAAAAAAATGTGCATAGCAGCCACATCTCTTCTGAGATATAACTACCACTATTCGAGCGAGTGTTTGAGTTCTGCAGTTTTATATTTTCAGCCTATTTCATTTATTCAATAAAATATATTGTTCATTGGATATGTGTGTTGTTATTCTTCAAAATGGTCACATTAAACCCATCTCCTCCCCTTGTGGAAGCCCGATTGTACTGCTGTAGAAGAAGGATGGGACTCGATGACTCTGCATTGAGTACAGAGCCTTAAACAAAATCACAGTCACGAACGGGTACCCAATTCCCAGGATTGATGACCTTCTTGACCAACTAAAGAGGGAAAATTTCTTCAGAAAGATTGACCTAAATTCTAGCTACCATGAGGTTCCCATCAAACCAACTGATGTATGGAAGACAATATTCAAATCTAAAGAAGGTCTCTTTGAATGGCTAGTCATGCCCTTTGGCTTAACAAATGCACCAACCCCTTTCATGATGTTGATGGATGATGTATTGAGACCCTTCACCAACTCTTGTGTGGTGGTATATTTGGATGACATCCTCATCTTCAACAGAACTTGGGAGGATCACATGTGGCTTATTCAACAATTTTTTAGCACGTGACAACACAAGCTATATTCCAACAGGGAAAAATGTTCTTTTAGCATGAACAAGGTCCAATACTTGGGCTACATTGTTGAGGAGCATGGGGTACATGTTGATCTAGCTAAGATCTAAGTCATTCGTGACTGGCTTGACCACACTAATCGAGCTTTGAATATTCTTGGAACTCGCCAACTTCTACCAATGATTCATGTTGGGATTCTCCCATATTGGATGGGCCCTTATCTAGGTGACCAAAGGTAGTGGCAAGGCAAAGTTTGTGTGGGGGAAGGAACAACGACAAGCATTCGATGATCTGAAGCATCATTTGTGCTTAGCTCCATTACTATGCTTTCCCGTTGTGCAACAACCGTTCAAGATTGAGACTGATGCATTTGACTATGTTGTAGGTGTAGTTCTCACTCAACATGGTCATCAAGTGGCATACCATAGTGAGACACTCTCAGATATTTCTCTAAAATACCCCACCTATGATAAGGAAATGTATTCCATTGTGAAAGCCTTTCGTTAATGGAAACATTACATTCTTGGAAAGGAGATGATCATCCACGCTGATTACAAGCCTCTGCAGTTTATACAAACACATGGGAAATTGTAGAATGAACGCCATGAGAAGTGGTCCACCTACATGCAACAGTTCTATCTCAACATCAAGTCTAAGAGAGGGATCTCAAATCATGTCGTTGACTGCCTCCGCCTACCTCCTATGGCTGCACTCTCCACTGTGATCCATTCCTATGGACACGAGGCATCTGAGTGGCACAATTGTATCAACAAGATTGAGACTTCACCACCACCTATCAACACCACTTCCTCCTAGCTTCCACGAGAGCACAATACTTCTTTTGTAACACCGACATATTGCTCCAAAGGTTTCTCTTCTCTAGTTCATAAGGGTTATCTTTGCCTTTGGGGAATCTAGATGTCTCCACCCTCCCCATCTATGCGACTTAACACTTAGCAGCCATGTGCCTCCACCCTCTTAGTTTCATCCACACTCATTGGGAAACCAGGTGTCTCCACCCTCCTAGTCTTTGCAACATCAACAATCCTTTCTATTCCAATATCACACTCCATAAACAAAATACACAATGAAGAATAAATAATGACTATTTATTCTTCATGAGTGAGAGAGGAGCACCATTTATAGGAAATCCATCTCATGGTTACAATAGAAAAAGTTGATGTGAAAGAAAACTACTAATTATTACAATAGGAAAAACCTAGACATTTCTTTATTAACCATTATAACAGAAAAAACTAAAACTAAATAAATATACTAAATATTTTATAGAACTTTCCACCTTATAGAAGGGAGGCATGTTAATAATACACACCTTACACTTACAATACGGTTGGAGGTTTATCAAGAGTTTGGATTTCAGTATGCCCCAAAATACTTGAGATTTTTCGTGTTTAAATGTATAAGCCCATGAGGCACCTCATTAGACTTGTAACCATTTCTGCACTATTGGATGAGCATCCAATAAAAGAGACATCATTTCCCTTTCTTTTTTTGGTTGTTTCTAGTGTGATTTGTCTTCTCTACTATCTATGTTCATTAATACAATGTTTAAGGGCTAGGGTACAAGAAGTGGTATGAGAGAACGAGGTTGGCCTCGATGGCATGGATATTTCTCTGATTGGTTGCAAGGATATGTAAGTAAACGAGAGAATGGGTCCAAAGATTAAGTGTAACTAAGCCGAGCCACCGCGGATATGAGAAATCGAGGGAGTATGACCGTTGTGAAGAGAATTCGTTGGATCATAGTCAACCGCGTGGTTGGTAGAAGACGAGCACGCATGAAGAGAAGTTGAGAGGTGGCGCGGGCTATCATAATATGCAAGAGATTGACATGAGGATTGTGAAGCTGAGTTTGTGGGTCGTCGAACTCCATTCCCTTCAACTGTTGATGGGATATTTCAAATGTGTGGGTTGTGAAGCATGGCCATCACTTCTGGGTGTCTTATGGTGGATCTTTGCGACACCATCATCTGTGTATACATGGTGGCGTGGTTCTGATCAGACTCAATTTCCCCTCACTTAGTATGATATTCGATGACCCTCTAGAGGTCGCGCAGATTCACGACAGATTTGGGGGAAGTCCCAGGAAGAGGAGAAGTTAGCGATATTGTAGATGGTGATTGAACCGACCATATATTGAGTTCTGCTGCAATGGTTTACGGTGCCGAAGAGGCTGCGCTTATAAATCCCATGATGAAAACAAACGCATTCAATCCATTCATATTACAACCATCTTTTACAAACTGCTCGTAGAGATGTCCCTATTGTTGGCAGTTGGTGGTCAGGTCGTGAGTCGAGGGGATAGAAGCAAGAGTTAGAACTATTGGAGAGCCACAAGTGAATCTTTCATAGATTTTTTCCTAAGTTTCATTCATTCAAAGGACACTATGAGCAAAGACACAATGACGATTGAAGCCTTTATTTTACTTTTGATCGAATTTGGGAGCTATTTTTGATCAAATCATTCATGAGGGTGGGTTGAGTAGCATGTGATGGAAAGGGAAATCAGGTCAATTGTTTAGGCAACAACTGAGTAGCATGTGATGGAAAGGGAAATCAGGTCCTTTGTTTAGGCAACAACGTTTTTTCTTGGGTATATTGCTTATGTATTTCAGGTTCTGCAATGTGGATGATGCATGTGAAGTGTTTGGAAATGTGGATGGAGGTTGTGAGGCTTGTTGAAAACAATGGGAAGGAAATTTTTTCTAATGCTATGTTCTAGGTGGAGATGACAAGTTTTTTTTGTGACATGTAAATGGGAATACATCTGTACCTAGGATTTGAAATTTTTGCCATTAAAGTCTAGACATAGACCTAGTTGATATGGAGAACATGTGATATTCCAACAAACCCTAAGTTTGAGGGATGTCTCCCAAGATTTGGTCATGGGAAAACCTAAGTCAATTCTAAAGGGGGAAATGTTAGGTTGATGGTCATGGTTTTGGTATCCTGTGGTTTTAGAGTCACATGTAATGAAACCTTTAAAAGGGCCTAGGATACTCCATTGAAAGTATCTTTGATATGAACATTGTGTTTACTTCAAACATTTCAATTACATATTCAAATTTATCATCCTATTATATGTTGATAATATGATTGTTGCAAGAAAAGCTTGGTCGATATAAACATAGTTTCAATTGGTCATAATGTTTGTTAAGTGCCAAAGATAAATATGAAAATATAAAATCAATTATAAAACCCAATCATTCACCAAAATACTAAACACAAGAGAAATAGTATGCAAAACCATTGTGGTAGGGTTGTTGAAATAATGTAACTGCTAAGAGCATTCTTATTATTATTGGATTAAATCCCCATTGCAGATTAATCATGTCATTATTATTATTATTGTTATTGGATTAATCCCCATTGTGGATTAATCGTGTTGGTAATTGTATAAGGACCAAATCCACTTTTGCGGATTGGTCATTCGACAATTATAAAGGGCAGAACAAGAAGTCGGCCCCATAGTTATTATGGAAGACTCAGAATTAATTAAAGGTGGGTTTACCCACCCAGAGTGATAGGTCTGCTAGTTGTGACCTTTCACACGTGCCAGTCTTGTATAAATAAGAGGCTAGCACCTCACTTCAAACACACAACTCACTTGCTCATTCTCTTATGAGGCAAGCTGCAATTACCAGTTGGAGAGAGGGAGTAGAGTGGCGCATCTCTTGGGGAGGACTTTCTGTATTGGTTTGAGTTATCTCTTGAACATTGTATAAGTTATTTATGATAAGGAAGTTTTTACTGGGTTTTCTTCCCCTAGAGGGTTTCCGAGGATAAATGTTGTGTCTCTTGTGAATGTGTATTTCTCAGTGATCTTTTTCTTATTATACTCTTATGTATTGAAATGCAAAGAACTATAATAATGGCATAAACATTAACATGGTATCAGAGCCAACCTGAAGAAAGCACAATTTGCGAGAGGAAAAACGTAGCAAAAGTGAATCTTTTCAGCTCCCTAACCACCTAGAAAGTTGCACCCTCCCCCAAGGATCATTTTGGCACTTAGAGCGCACCTTTTCAGTGGCTAGATCTCCTGGAAAGTGAAAGTGAAACCCTAGTTTCACAAAGTACCAGAAAACCACATTACCAAGAAGTACCAGAAAACGAGAAGCATGAGTCCAGAAATCCGTAGATCAGATTTGAAGGGGTAAAAGTTGAATTTTCAAAAATCTGACTGCACCAGCTAACTCGCCTCAGCTGAGCGCACCTATCCCCTAGATCAGAATTTCAAAATTTGAAGTTTGAAAATTTAGGGTTTCCTCATAAAACCCTAAGTTGGAGTTGTAGTACCAGTTGCAGTTGCAGCTGTAGAACCAGTTGCAATAACCCTTGAAATTTTCTCAAGAGTTGGTAATTATTACCGCTGCTACCAGATGGAGCCACTACCTGCAAATGTCATGAGAGGTATGTACTCACATATGTTTAATGGTTAAATCCTAAAGAGTATTTGTAGGAGAATGGATCTCTTGCCATAGATCCAAAAAGATCTCAAGATCCAACACATTCAGAGGAATGATGCAACCCAGGTGTGATTATTCTAATATGCATCTATTTGTTATGAAATTATCTTGATCAATGTTGCATGTTGAAGCTATGATCAAATCATTAGAAGGATTAAAAGTTG
>ML798682.1:395155-421276 GCA_009831015.1 Picea engelmannii | reverse complement strand
TCTAGATTACATTTATACATTATTATTATTTATTACATTATTGTAATACATTACATTAATAGATCTCATTAATTTCTATACATTAATATAATATTAATGTAATAATTAATTAAAACATTAATTATGTATTAATATTTTAATGGCGATCTAAAAAGTATGTGGGCTGTCAACTAGCAACAACCGCTTTTATGTAAAAAGTGGTTGATATATGTCGATCACCATTTTCCACCTTTTTAAATTAATAACACCTATCATTGTAAATCAACCACTTTTTACACAAAAGTGGTTGTTGCTAGTCTATTACTCAAGAGTATGTTCATAATACATTAAATATAATAAATAATAAACATTGATTTCAATATAAGTTTATTAAACTTTGAATTAAACTTTCAACAATGGAACAACATTTCACTATATTTATACAAATGATATAAGAAAAAATATCCATCGTTTAAGAAAAATGGCTTTGTTATCATTTTATATAAATGAAGATAAAGCATAAAATATGAGATTTAGAAACAAGATATTTAGTTTAAATAGTTAAAGAAGGGAGATGTATTTTAAAATTTAATATTGAAAAGATTGTGACTTGAGTTTCATCTATAAATTTTCATATATGTGGATTCAATATAAAATATTATACAAAACTAAAAATATAATAATAACAACATTTAATGTATGTTAAGTAATTATCATTCAAAAATATATATACATAAAAGTAACATTAAAAAATCTAACATATCAATTATTGGAAGAAGAGGAATAAGAAAGAATTATGCTTGGGAGCACTATAAAGGTAATTAATTTTATGCTAGTTTGTTGATCTATGTCAATAGTGACTCACTTAATTGTAATTGTAATGAAGCATTCAATATTCTAAGTAAGTTGAGTCACATTGTGTGAGTAATTACTGCAGGAAATTTCTCTTTCTAGAATGAATGCGCAGAGGATCACAAAAAAATAAAAGAATTATGGTTGTTATTAAAGGGGACATCTTTGTTTAATTCAATTGATGAATTTTTTTCTGAAGCTTCTCTTTCTTCTGTGTGTAATCATATTCAGTGTGTGATTGTTTTAGATTGTTGTGCACCAAAGGAAATGGTGTGAATCTGTAGAAGTGTTGGTATTTAGTGTGTCATCCTTCAAAAATGATTCGCCCTCCATTAATGTGATTCTCCTTTGCTGAAATCGCCCTCCACTGAGATCAATTGGTATGAGAGTATGTGACATCAAAAATGATTCGCCCTCCATTAATGTGATTCTCCTTTGCTGAAATCGCCCTCCACTGAGATCAATTGGTATGAGAGTATGTGACATGGGGAGGTTTATGAACACAAAGAAGAAGGAGAAGATCAATTTTCATCCACGATACTCACAAAAAAAAATGTTTCGTCTAGGATCTTCATATATTTTCTAACTCTCTTTCTTAGAGCATTCTAATCACCTTTATCAGGGTTCTTCTACGCCTTTTCATTGGTGCATGAGTGTGTCCTTCTAAGAGTTAATATCACGTCCTCCTCAGGGTCTATTTATGCTTGTAGACCATGCCACCTTGAAGAGAACTATCTAGTGAGGAGTCTAGCATAGCCACATCAACTCACGTTGAATAATTGGAGTTGGCTCTCCATTAATTAATTCGACTCCATCAAGATCGGACTCCAGTGACCATGCAGTTGGACACCAATTTTCAATTACCCAAGTTTGTCAGAAAAATGAATGGAGATATGGTAAATTCTTGGATTTGTAGCCTCTCCGCATATTACAAAAATTCTCCAAGATGGAAGAATTGGAAAGGTTTGAATTGATCATGGATCTCGGTACACCACCTTCTCCAAAAAAATGGTAGTATTGATTCTTGGGATGCCTTATGTCATGCATTGTGGTAACGCTTCTACCCTACATACTGACACAATGAAGAATAAATAATGACCATTTCTTCTTCATTGAGTGAGAGAGGAGCACCATTTATAGGAAATCCTTCTCATGATTACAATAGAAAAAGTTGATGTGAAAGAAAACTACTAATTATTACAATAGAAGAAGCCGAGACATTTCTTTATTAACCATTATAACAGAAAAATCTGAAACAAGATAAATATCCTAAATATTGTAACCATTTCTACACTATTGGATGAGCATCCAATAAAATAGACATCATTTCCCCTCTTTTTTTTGGGTTGTTTCCAGTGTGATTTGTCTTCTCTATTATCTATGTTCATTAATACAATGTTTACGGGCTAGGGTAGAAGAAGTGGTATGAGAGAACGAGGTTGGCCTCGATGGCATGGGTATTTCTTTGATTGGTTGCAACGATATGTCACTAAACGAGAGAATGGGTCCAAAGATTAAGTGTCACTAAGCTGAGCCACCGCGGATATGAGAAATCGATGGAGTATGACTGTTGTGAGGAGAATTCGTTGGATCATAGTCAACCGCGTGGTTGATAGAAGACGAGCACGCATGAAGAGAAGTTAAGAGGTGGCGCGGGCTATCATAATATGCAAAAGATTGACATGAGGTTTGTGAAGCTGAGTTTGTGGGTCGTCGAACTCCATTCCCTTCAACTGTTGATGGGATATTTCAAATGTGTGGGTTGTGAAGCATGACCATCACTTCTGGGTGTCTTATGGTGGATCTTTGTGACACCATCATCTGTGTATACATGGTGGCGTGGTTCTGATCAGACTCAATTTCCCCTCACTTAGTATGAAATTCGATGACCCCCTAGAGGTCGCGCAAATTCACGACAGAGGAGGAGAAGTTAGTGATGTTGTCGCTGGTGATTGAACCGACCATATATTGAGTTCTGCTGCAATGGTTTACGGTGCCGAAGAGGCTGCGCTTATAAATCCCATGATGAAAACAAACGCATTCAATCCATCCATATTACAACCATCTTTTCCAAACTCCTAGTAGAGATGTCCCTATTGTTAGCAGTTGGTGGTCAGGTCGTGAGTCGAGGGGATAGAAGCAAGAGTTAGAACTATTGGAGAGCCACAAGTGAATCCTTCATGGATTTTTTTCTAAGTTTCATTCATTCTAAGGACACTATGAGCAAAGACACAATGACGATTGAAGCCTTTATTTTATTTTTGATCGAATTTGGGTGATATTTTTAATCAAATCATTCATGAGGGTGGGTTGAGTAGCATGGGATGGAAATGGAAATCAGGTCAATTGTTTAGGCAACAACGTATTTTCTTGGGTATATTGTTTATGTATTTCAGGTTCTGTAATGTGGAGGATGCATGTGAAGTGTTTGGAAAAATTCTTCAACTAGAAAATCATGGACAATTATGATGAGTTGTGGATGGAGGTTGTGAGGTTTGTTGAAAACAATGGGAAGGAAAATGGTTTCTAATGCTATGTTCTAGGTGGAGATGACAATTTTTTTTTAGTGACATGTAAATAGGAATACATTTGTACCTAGGATTTGAAATTTCGCCATTAAAGTCTAGACATAGACCTAGTTGATATGGAGAACATGCCATCTTCCCACAAACACTATGTTTGAGGGATGTTTTCGAAGATTTGTTCATTGTAAAACCTAAGTCAATTCTAAAGGGGGAAATGTTAGGTTGATGGTCACAATTTTGGTATCTTGTGGTTTTAGAGTCCATGGATAGCATGTAATGAAACCTTTAAAAGGGCCTAGGATACTCCATTGAAATTATCTTTGATATGAACATTGTGTTTACTTCAAACATTTCAATTACATATTCAAATTTCTCATCCTATTATATGTTGATGATATGATTCAAGAAAAGCTTGGTCGATATAAACATAGTTTCAATTGGTCATAATGTTTGTTAAGCACCAAAGATAAATATGAAATATAAAATCAATTATAAAACCCAATCATTCACCAAAATACTAAACACAAGAGCATTAGTATGCAAAACAATTGTAGTAGGGTAACACCATGTGGTCCTAAGTTTCAACCAGAAATACCATATGAATTTCACTTGGGATCAAACTTAACATAAGCCCTTTGTTCTAGGGAAAGCCCCATAAATTCTAAGAAATGATTAGAAACCTTTCAAATTTCTACTTTATTTTATCATTTTCATCTCTATCCCTAATAATAGCTTTTGATTTTCTAAATATTTCTCATTTTCCTTCCTTTCAAGCTTCATTTACATTTTGAACATCCTTAGTTAATTTAAATTGATCTTCTGAAATGAGGTCTTCATTTAAATTGATCTTCATTTTGAACATCCTTAGTTAATTTAGATTGATCTTCTGAAATGAGGTCTTCATTTATACATATTCTAGCCTTACCATAATCCAAATCAAGATATATTTATGTTAAATTATTTTTCCCAACCTTTATCTTTATGTTCAATTATTTTTGTCAACCTTTTTTTTCTACAAGGTCAATTGTTTGAATTTGTGATTTATTTTTTAATTCCTCCATGACTATTACACATGTGTCCTCATCTTTTTGTTATTTTATAACAAATATCACCTTGTTCAATGCTCTTTTGTTATGTTCATGGTCTAATTCTATGAGCTTATTCATTTCCTCTTTGATAGGTTTCATACCCAATTTGGGTTCTACACTATTGAGTCTTTATATTTTTGTTCTTTTATAACAAAAATTACTAGGTTCAAGGCTCTTTTGTTATGTTCATGGTCTAACTCTATGAACTTATTCATTTCTTCTTTGATAGGTATGATATCCAATTTGTATTCTAGAGTGTTTTAGGCCAAATTGTGAATTAGATTTTCTTGTAGCTCTTTAATCTTGTCCCTAATATTACTATTTTCTTAGACTTCTTCTACCTTAGTTAATCTCTCTCTTCTCTAATTGTTTCTATAAATTCTATATATTCATGGGTTTTCTTTGTTACTCTTCCTATACTAGATTTAGGTATCAACAACCAATTACTCCAATTAAAAATAAAAATAAATAAATAAGAAACTTATGCATGACGGTACTTATATACTCTTTAAATAGTCACTATCATAGAAAATATTCACCACAATGTGTATTCACCATAAAGTTGAAATTTACAGTGGAATGTAAATTTATAAAAGTTGAATTAAATAATATAACATAGCAACAAATCAGTATATATATATATATATATATATATATATATATATATNAAATTTTAAAAAAATAATAATTTAAACAATAGCTATTTTTTTAAGCGATTTATTCAAACTTTATGATAAATTAATTTGAACATTAAGGAATGTACTGCCACCCTCTGTCCTCAACAAGTATAATAATGAGATATATGTCTCATAAATCCGTGTTCAAAAGCATGAAGCACGTTCATTCAACAAGTAAAAGATTTAGATATGTATTGTTATATATTTGCCATAATAATTATTGTTGATGATTATGAAATTTATTATTTATAAAATTTTAGGTTATAGTTTATTATTCTAACTCTCTTAGATGGAGAAACAAATAGAAGAAACCCATTTGATCTCATGTATTGCGTAGTCGATGGCAATTTCATCTCATGTATTGCGTACAGAGGTTAAATATAATTTCTATTTATAATCCGAGCATTCTCAGTTTGGAGAGTCCGAGCATTCTCAGTGTCTTCCTCCACCTAAACCTGTGGTAAAAGTGTTCTGGTACAGATTTAGGTTTGATTGGTTTAGGTTACATAAAGAATTCTGTGGGTGCGATCACCAATTTTAGTGGAAGCTTTTATAAAATTTATGGTAACAAGTTCCTCTTTCGAAAAAAAAATATTGTTCAAGATTGAATTCTGTTTAACCTTTTGGTTAAAAATCAAATTGATGCAAGATTGAATTCTATTAAGCCTTTTAAAAACATAAACAGACACATTTGTAGATCTCAAATTGCACAGCATTTTAAATAGTGTTTGTAATGGAAGAACTATGCTTATTGTCGTTGTTGACATTTTTTTTAAATGTTTAAGGTTCTTATTGTATCTATCTGAATAAAAACATGTGATATATATATATATATATATATATATATAATTTTGAAAACTTATCAAAGTTGGGAAACAACTTGAAAATAGAATGTACCATGTTAACCACTACAGATTCTCAAGTGCCATGTTTTCATAACCACCGCATTTTTCTAAAGTACTCCTCACTAAATCTTGTGGAAATCCCATGTCCGCCAACCTCTCTACCTTGTCTTCCATCCCAAGACATGTAAAATAATTAATTTTACATTAATTAAATATAATTTTAAAATAATTAAATTTTATTTTAAATATAATTTTAATATAACTTTAAATCTTAATATAATTTTAAATTTTATTTTTAATATAATTTTAAATTTTATAAAATTTTAAGATAATTTTAAATCTTAATTTTTATATAATTTTAATATAATTAAATTTTATAAGTTCAAAAAATTTTAATCTTAATTTTTTTTTTAAATTATAAATATATTTAGTTTTAAGTTTGTTTTAAGCATTGATGTCATCCTAATGTGATGAACATATCCTCACATCTGTAACACAAATATCCTATTGTCATAATGTGAAAAACAATGTCGTGTCATCACCATGTGATGGATATCACACCATTGTCGAAATAAATATCCTATGATCGCTATGTGATGAACATACGACATTTATTTTCATCACATATCCATTCGATATATG
Source organism: Picea engelmannii (assembly GCA_009831015.1). NCBI lineage: Eukaryota > Viridiplantae > Streptophyta > Pinopsida > Pinales > Pinaceae > Picea > Picea engelmannii. Next base: position 414,668 of record ML798682.1, on the reverse strand, counting down.
ATGAACATATGACATTTATGTTCATGACATTGTCACTTTTACTTAAATGACATGTCATTGTAATGTGATGAACATAAACCCCTCGTCGCAATATCCCCGTCATCGTTAATATGTGACAAACAATATATTGTCGTCGCAATGTGATGAACGTAGCCCCCATCATTGCAATGTGACGCAGATATCCTCTCTTCATATTGTGATCCAAATATCTTGTCATCGTAATCTGGTGAACTTATCCCCTCCCTTGCAATGCCACAAAAATAACCATATTGTCACAATATGACGAACATAGCCTTGCCATCCGAATTTCATCAAAATAGCTTCATTGTCGCAATGCTACGTGAATATTTTGTCGTCATAATGTGACAAACACTTCCAAATTTCACTATCTAAATGTCATCCGTAGTCTTGGTCAACTATGGTCATGGCGAGCCATGGTCACCTATGGATAACAACTGTCAAACTTGGTTAACCATTGTCAATCATAGTCAACCACATTCAACCATGGTTACGGTCAACCAAGGTCAACAATAGTGAAGGTCATCCATAGTGAACATCAAGCATAGTGAAGGTCTACAAAAGTTAACCACCGTGAAGGTTTATGGAAGTTAACCATGGCCATGGTCAACCATAATTAATCATGTCAACCATAGTGAACCTTTCCTTCCCAAAGTCAACAAATTTATACGATGAACATACGACATTTATGTTCATAACATTCCCAATATTTACTTAAATGACCTGTCATTGCAATGTGATGAACCTAAAACCCTCGTCCCAATATCCCCATCATCGTCAATATGTGACAAAAAATATATTGTCATCGTAATGTGATGAAAATAGCCCCGTCATTGGAATGTGATGCAAATATTGTGTCATCAAATTGTGATGCAAATATCTTGTCGTCTCAATTTGACAAACATAGCCTCGTCATCACAATGTTATCAACATAGTTTCATTGTCACAATGTTACACGAATATCATGTAATCATAATGTGACAAACACTTTCAAATTTCATTGTCTCAATCTCATCCATAGTCTTGCTCAATTATGGTCATGACTAACCATGATCGTTTATGGACAACCACTGTCAAACATGGCTAACCATTGTCAACCATGGTCAACCAGAGTCAACTATGGTCATGGTCAACCAAGTTCAACCATAATGAATTTCATCCATAGTAAACGTCAACCATAGTGAAGGTCTACAGAAGTTAACCACGATAAAGGTCTATGGAAGGTAACCATGGTCATGGTCAACTATAATTAACCATGTCAATCATAATGAACCTTTCCTTCCCAAAGTCAACAAAGTTCTACCAAAGTTAGCCATGATCATGGCCAACCATACTCAAGCATGGTCATTGTAAATTATTGTATTAATGTATTAATACTTTAATAATGCATTACTAATTTATTAATGTATTATTACTTTAATAATGTATTATTAATGTATTAATGTATTTTTACTTTAATAATGTATATATTAAGGTATTAATACTTTAATAATGTATTACTAAAGTATTGGTACATTTTTAATGTATCAATTCTTTAAAATTATTTATTTAATATCAATATTTATGTTTTATTATAAATATTAATATTAATATTTTAGTGTATCAATAATATTAATAAATACATTATTAATAATGTATTTAATGTATAAACTAATTCATGTATCAATGTATAAATTAATTAATACTTAATGTTACTTAACAATATTAATAATAATAAAGTCATTATTAATAATGTATTTAATCTATAAATTAATTAATGTATTAATGTATAAATTAATAAATAATTTAAATTATAAGTTAGAGTATTAATGTATTAATAATTTAATAATGCATTATTAATGTATTAACTAATTAATACTTTAATTATTTATTATTAATGTATTAATATTTTAATGATGTATTTATTAAGGTATTAATATTTTAATAATGTATTGATACTTTTTTAATGTATTAATTTTGTAATATTAATGTTTTAATATAAATATAAATATTTGTATTTTAGTGATTAAGAATATTAATAAATGCATTATTAATATTATATTTAAAGTATTAATGTATAAATCAATTAATATACTTTACATTATACATTAATGTATATGAAGATGATGATAATTAACGTCCATTAAGACCGAATTGGTCTATCGGACCTTAAAAGGGTAAGTGATTACTTGTGATTCTTTAGAATTTTGTTTCTGTGCTCGAAAAACATTAAGAGAAGCTTTCCAAGATCACCATACTTTTGTTGAGCTAAGAGGTTAGGAAGGTTGGTAGTGTGATAAATATTTTGAAATTGAGATCTAATATGGGTATATGCTAGACAATCTAAGAGAAAGTGTTTTTCATCTTCAACATTATTAGTTTCACCAAGGTGACACACTGTTTCATCCAATGGAATTTTAGGAATTGACCAACGACCAGTTTCACTATGGAGATCGTGAAAATTTGTTATTATCTTAGCAATGTTTATTTTTTTCTTTAAACTTGGCAAAACAGATAGATAATTTTGATCTTCTAGATTATGGTTGATTACATATTTATAATACCTTAATTTTCTTTTTTCCTCTAACTCTTTATCACACCACATTTTCTCCCTAAATTTTGATTTGACTTTTTTTTTAATAGTATCTTTATTCTGCAAACTAGTTTTTTCCATGGTTCCCCAAAATTTTAGCCAAGACTAGACGTCTTTATGCCATCCTCGCTTGAGTCGATGGTGGTTATGACTTGATTTTGAAGAAATTCTAGGTAGCCTATTTTCTTCCATGTTGTTTAACTTGTTCTTATACATTAGGTATCTAGTCATAGCCATGCTCTCAATGTGGGAGAGGCTTGTTTCTAAGAGGGGGATGGGATAGGGTGTATTTCCTTTAATTTTTAGATTATAGGTTATAAAATTATTTTGTTTTTTCTCTATCTTTCTCCAGGAATCACGAGAGATACTACAACCCCAGACTTCACAATCATTAAGAATAACAGGTGTAACAGGAGTCTCAAAGAGGAGTTTCTTCTTATCCCAACTCTAAAGATCAACGGATTTACAATTATTTTCAAGCGCATAATAAGCTTTCCATCCCCCAATAATCTTTTTCTCAATGCTATAATTCCAATTGAGCTTGTGGTCAATATCAATTCCAAGATATTTATATGAAGTCACTTGCTCCAAGTTGTTGTTTTCATATACAAAGGTATCATAAGGGAAATGATTGGATTTAATAATCATGACCTTAATCTTATCAATATTAATAGTCATACCCATATTGGAGCAAAAATCTTTGAGGATTCTTAGTTGTTTTTCAAGATCATGGGGACTCCTTGCCATAAGAACGATATCATCGGCATAAAGAAGAAGATTGATGACTATACCAGTGAGAGTAGGGCCGACACAACCTGCTTTTTCCAAGCATTCTTCTAACTTGTCAATGTATATGCCAAAAAGGGTAGGGGACAAGGGATAGCCTTGTTTGAATCTGATATTGCAGTTAATCTCTTTTGACTAGCCCTCAGTTTTTTTAAACATAGAAATAACTTTCTCATACATCCTTATTGCAGCAACCCTCAACTCGAGAGGCACTTTTATCTCTTCCAACCTATTCCAAAGGTTTTTCCTAGGAACCATGTTAAAAGATTTTCTAAAGTCAACAAAACAACAAAAAACATTGGTTTTAGTATTGTGGAACTCCTCTACAGTGATCCTAAAGGTAACAAGATGGTTCACAGCTGAATGATATCTCCTAAAACTGGCCTGGCCTTTAGCTCTTTTACCGTGACTTTCTATCCAAAGGCTAATCATCTTTTCCAAAAGAATTCCATAAAGCTTGGGTAAAATTGGGCTAATCATAATGGTCCTATAATTAGAGGGAATGTTTCTATCCCCATTTTTAAAAATAGGAACAATGGGGCTTTGCGTCTAGAGTTTAGGGAAGCCCTTCTTGACTGCTAAATTGAAGATCTTCTGTATGTGAGGGATAAGGATTCGCCCTCCAATTTTAAAAACTTTAGCTTGATAGCCCTCAATGTCCTTAGCTTTCCCATTTTCAAGTTTCTTAACCCCGAACTCTATGTCATCTAAAGGAAAAACTTCTTCCTTTGTAGGGACAATAGGAATGGTGTCCATGGCATTAGGGAACTCATAAACACTTTTAAGTTAGGAGTTCCAGTCCCTTAAGGGAATCCTATTATTTTCTTTAGTATTTTGTTTTAGAATTTGTCTACAGAACTTCTTAGGATCCAACTTGTATATTTGTGAAAGTTGTTCTTTCCTTTTATTGATATAGTATCTTTTTTTCATTTTAATTCGGGCTCTGTATGTGTTGATCTTATCGAGTTTTAAGGACTCATTAAAAGAACCCCTAATGGCTTTCCTAGCAATTTTACATTCTTTATCATACCAAGGGTTGGTCGTTCTATTACTCTTTTTATAGGACACCTTGAAAGAGAACTTGTTAATAGAAGTGGAAAGGGTAGTTGTAAAATTATGATAGAGTTCTTCAATGTTGTCCTTATAATTTAGGATGTTTAATTTACTATTTAAATCCTTTAAGAAAATATCAACTTTAATTTTGTCAACTTTACATTATTAATGTATCATTCAATTAATAAGTTACTTTATATATTAATGTAAAATAATATTTTAATTTATACATTACATTAATACAATACATCAATGTATCATTATATTATTAATCTTTTATTTTATTACTTTATTAATATTTTTGCAATGTATTAATTAATAATGTATAAATTTATTAAATAATTAATAAATTACACTATTAATGTATCAATCAACTACATTATACATTAAAGTAACTTAATACTTTAATTTATAGATTACATTTATACATTATTATTATTTATTACATTATTGTAATACATTACATTAATAGATCTCATTAATTTATATACATTAATATAATATTAATGTAATAATTAAGTAAAACATTAATTATATATTAATATATTAATGGTGGTACATAAGGCATGTCGGTCGTCAACTAGCAACAACCTTTTTTATGTAAAAAGTGGTTGATATACGTCGATTGGCGCCATTTTCCACCTTTTTAAATTAATGACGTCGATCGACATATATCAACCACATTTTACATAAAAGTGGTTGTTGCTAGTTTATTACCCAAGAGTATATTCACGATACATTAAATATAATAAATAATAAACATTGATTTCAATATAAGTTTATTAAACTTTGAATTAAACTTTGAACACTAGAACAACATTTCACTATATTTATACAAATGATATAAGAAAAACTATCCATTGTTTAAGAAAAATGTCTTTGTTATCATTTGATATAAATGAAGATAAAGCATAAAATATGAAATTTAGAAATAGGATATTTAGTTAAAATAGTTAAACATGGGATATGTCTTTTAAAATTTAATATTGAAAAGATTGTGACTTGAGTTTCATCTATAAGTTTCCATATATGTGGATCCAATATAAAATATTATACAAAACTAAAAATGTAATAATAACAACATTTAATGTATGTTAACTAATTATCATTCACAAATATATATACATAAAAGCAACATTAAAAAAACTAACATATCAATTATTGGAAGAAGAGGAATAAGAAAGAATTATTTTTGGCAGCACTATAAAGCGAATTAATTTTATGCTAGTTTGTTGATCTATGTTAATAGTCACTCACTTAATTGTAATTGTAATAAAGCATTCACTAGTTTAAGTAAGCTAAGTGAGATTGTGTGAGTAATTACTGCAGGAAATTTCTCTTTCTAGTATAAATGCGCAGAGAATCGGAAAAAAATAAAAGCATTAATTACCATTGCAATGAGTCTCCTGAATTATTAAAGGGGACATCTTTCTTTAATTCAATTGATGATTTTTTTTCCGAATCTTCTCTTTCTTCTGTGTGTAATTATATTATGTATGTAATTGTTTTAGATCATTGGGCACCAAACGAAATCGTGTGAACCAAAGAAAATGGTGTGCACCTCACTTTTGCTAGTGTTTATATTGTTGCATGGTATTTTTTGAAGTCCCTACGTCTTCGTTTACTCAATGCGCCCCTCCTCCATTTATCTTTGTTTTTAACTTGTTGTTGGGACATGTTGGAGATTTTTGCAACTCAATAAAGGAATGCAAACCCTTTTCTCCTTGTAGAAGTGTTGGTATTTAGTGTGTCATCCCTAAAAAATGATTTGCACTCCATTAATGTGATTCTCCTTTTCTCAACTCTCCCTCCACTCAGATCAATTGGTATCAGAGTGTGTGACTTGGGGAAGTTTATGAACACAAACAAGAAGGAGAAGAATGTTTCGTCTAGGATCTTCATATATTTCCTCGCTCTCTTTTTTAGAGAATCCTATTCACCTTTCTTAGGGTTCTTCTACAACTTTTCATTGGTACATGAGTGCACCCTTCTAAGGGTTAATATCATGCCCTCAACAAGGTATCTTTATGCTTGTAGACCATGTCACCTCGAAGAGAAGTATCGAGTGAGGAGTCTAGGACAGCCACATCAAATCCCGTTGAATAATTGGAATTGGCTCTCCATTAACTAATTTGATTCCAACAACGTCAGACTCCAGTGACCATGCAATTGGACACCGATTTTCAATTACCCAAGTTTGTCAGAAAAATGAATGGAGAGACGGTAAATTCCTGGATTTGTAGCCTCTCCACATAGTTCAAAACTTCCATCGCGATGGAAGAATTGGAATGGTATGAATTGATTGTGGATCTGGGTACATCGCCTTATCCGAAAAATGGAAGTATTTAGTAAGTGGTTGCAACTCCACCAACTTGACATTCAGTCAGTTCAAGGATACATCAATGTCTTTTTCATATTACATATCCAGCTACATCTCAACAAACAAGACTAGGCATTAATAATTAAATTTAATTTTGGTTTCTTGTTACCTCTCCAACGAGAGGTAGATATTTTTTAGAGTTCTCTTTTGACAAGGTGTCCTTACAGCCCTTAGTTGTATAACGTGAGGTATCCCCTCAAACCAAATATCCTTGAAATCGAACCCAGTCTTCCAACCCGCATCTTTCTTAGCCTAAAACTTACCCTTCTTCCTTGTCAGTGCCCACAACAACGGTTTGGTGTACTTTTAACAAGACCAACTCACACAACTATGTTGAATGTTGAGCCATAAAAAGTATCCACCCCCATGAGAGCCTGGTTTCATAGGTCACACCTGTTGATTTTCTCTAACAACCAGAAGTCATCTCTCTCACTAACCCAACCAAAGCTGACCCATCCCTCATTGTCATGACTATGCTCGAACCAGGTTGTACTAACGTTCCCCTCTTTACTCATAACTGCCAAATTAAACATAAACTCGCAACTCTCACTCTAGACAATGGAAGAAAAATGAATCTATTGTATGTGAAAAAAACACTAGTGTAGATATATCTTAACTCACTCTTTTAACCATCTCAATGGTAATACTAAAATACATGTGTATATGTGGTTCTCTCTCCACTTATTATTTTTCGAAAGGTAGTGCCTCTACCTTTCAAAATCAAAAAATTATTTTGAAAAACCCTTGATGAACACACCTGCAAGTTGATGTTGATCAATGGATATGAAAAACCTCAATTCAACTTGAAAAAATGTTACCAATTCCTTGACAAAGACATGATGGTGTGTGTATGTGTGTGTGTGTTTGTGTGTTCTTACTAGAACCGTGGAATATCATACCTTTTATCATCAAAATTGTAGAAATGTTGTCACAAACAATGGTATGCCCGTAGTTTGTTCTTACTTCAAATTTATAGATATTTGTCTGAACCAAATTTCCTAACATGTTGAGTTGAAGTGTATTCTACCTGTCTTGTTTACAAGGAATTTGTTCCTATATTCTTTTAACACCACGAAGAAACACATGATCCAAAAATAAAAGCATACCCTAAAGTACTTTTACAATCATTATTGGAGAATGCACAATAAAATGAATTATTAAAATTACAAAAATCGCATGTGCCATTGGCGTACCTCAATGTTCTCTTTTCTATAGAGATGTATATCATTTGGAACCTACATAAACCTTCAAACTAAACTCACAACATAAACATTACATCAATGTTATTGGGAATCATTTGGAACTTACATAAACCCTCAAACTAAACTCACAACATAAACATTATATCAATGTTATTGGGAATTCCATACAATATGTCCTACTAACATCCTCTAAATTATAGGATCAACTTAGTTACTACCATCAACCTTAACTTTTTCCTCACACAAGCTACTAGGTGTGCTAACTTGCCTACAATTTGTCATCTTAAAATTATCAAGTAAATCATGAACTACATACTTCCCTTGTGAAATAAAAATGCCATTAGTCAATTTTCCATTTAAATCTCACTTTTCATTTCTTCTTTAAAATCACCCATCAAATATACAAATCGACTCATCTACATATAAGCGTGTCATAAACAAATCATTCTTACCACTAGACGTGTCTTAAAGAGTTAGTTGACTACTTCTAGTGAAGCTAGTTTTATGAAGGTGCTCATATATTCTCACATACCATGCCCTTGGACCTCACTTAAGTAAATATAGAGGCTTATTCAACTTGTAAACCTAATACTATTCACCTAGAATTTCATATCCATTGGTTTCTTCAGAAATATTGCCTCATCCAAAAAAAAACCATTAAAAAGCACTAATTGGACACCCAAATGAAAAACTTTTCTTGCACGCTAACTCGCTTAAATACACAAGAGTACATAGTTAAATGATCATTGTGAAGATTCAAGAAACAACCACAATTTTAATTAATTTGCATGAGATATTCAAAATTACATTAACACAACTTGGTCATCCATTAACACATTAATCACATTAATGGTCATTCAGTGGGTATTATTATTAATGTAATGTTACTTTATTAATGTATTATCAATACTTTAATACTTTATTAATGAGTTAATATTTTAATGTAATAATGTAATACTTTGATGTATTTATGAAATAACGTGTTATTACTTTATTAATGTAGTAATTAAAAATACTTTAATAGTTTGTTAATGTTTTAACTAATTAATCCATTAATAATTTAACATCTTAATTTATTTTTCCATTAATACATTGATACATTAATTAATAAATCAATAATGTATTAATACCTAATTAATATATTAATTAATTAATACATTGGTAAACTTTTAATTAATTAATACTTTATCTATGATCAAGCATTGTGATGAGTATTGTCATTCTTTTTCAACCATAGTCATGGTCATGGTCAACCATATTCATGATCAACCATAGTGATGATCATGGCCATGGTCAATTGGTGTTAACTATGGCCATGGTCATGGTCAAACATAGTGAACCATGGTCAACCATGGCCAATCATACTCTTGGTAAAACATAGTCAATGACCATGGTCAACATGGTCATCCATTAATAAATTATTACATTAGTCATCATATGTCGGTATTATTATTATTAATGTATTAAAGATTTATTAATGTGTTAATTTATTATTACTTTATTAATGTATTAATACATTATTATTGTATGAATAAATTTGTTACTTCACTTCTAAAAGTAGTTTTGTGTATGGATTCATATTTTATCATGATCTCATGGTAACCTAATCTTAAATCTATTTTAGAGAATATTTTAACCTCTCCAACTTAGTCAAACAAATCATCAATACAAGGTAAAGGGTATTTATTTTTATTTTTCATTTTGTTCAGTTGTCAATAGTCAATGCACAACCTAAAATACTGTCTTTATTTTTCACAAATAGGATCGGTGCACCCCATGGAGACACACTTGGTTTGATATATTGTTTGTCCAATAGTTCTTGAATATGCATTTTATATTCACTCAGTTCAGGAACACTCATCCTAAATGACGCTTTGGAAACTAGAGATGATCCCGATATTAAATATGTTGTGAAATCTATATCCCTTCTAGGAGGAAGTCTTTGAATATCTTTTGGGAACACATTGTGAAACTTACTTAATATAGGGTCATCAGTTAACAAACGATCAACTCTCTTTTCTAGACCTTCATTTATATGTACAACACATAGGTCACAACCCTTTATTCCATTTTGTTTAAACTCTAAAGAATAAATCTTCCTTACTGATACACCACAAGGTATTCCTTTAATGGTTCTATTATATCCCACCTCATCTAGACAATTAAGGGTTTTATTTTTACAATTGACGACAACTGCATTCTTTTCAATCCAATCCATGCCTTTGAGTATATCATAGGATCCCAAAAGAAATATATTAAAATAGACATCTATTTCCATTCCATCTAATGTTAGAACAAAATCTTTGACTAGTTCAACTACTTTTTGTTTAGTACCGGTGTCTAATTGTACTATCCAAGATTTATTATGTTTTACTTTATTCAATTTGCAGTTCTCTACAATGATAGGAGAAGCATAGCTTAAACTTGCACGAGGGTCCATTAAAATAGAGACATATTTTTTATTTATCTTACCTTCAACACATTAATGTATTTATGTATTTTAATACATTAATACATTGATTTATAAATCATTAATGTATTAATACCTAATTAATGTACTAATTAATTTTTAATATATTAGTAAACTTTCAATTAGTACATTAAAACTTTAACATATTAATTTATTTATGTATTAAGACATTAATACATTAATTAATAAATCATTAATGTATTAATACCTAATTAATATATTTTTTAATTAATACATTAGTAAACTTTCAATTATTTTATACATTAATACTTTATCCATAATCAAGCATTTTGATGGGCGTTGTAATTTTTTGTGAACCATACTTATGGTCATGATCAACCATATTCATGATCAACCATAGTGATGATCATGGCCATGGTGAAGTTAACTATGTGCATGGTCATGGTTGAACCATGGTCATGATCAACCATAGTTGACCATAATCAACCATTGTCTCTTGGTCAAACATAGTCAATCACCATGGTCAAAATGGTCATCCATTAATAAATTATTACATTAGTCATCATATGTGGGTATTATTATTATTAATGTAATAAAGATTTATTAATGTGTGACTTTATTATTACTTTATTAATGTATTAATACATTATGATTGTATTAATAAATTTTTGATGATGATGATAATGATTAACCTTTACAATTGGTCTATCACAACTTATGAAGGTAAGAAATTACTTTGATTCCTTTAAAATTGTATTTATGTGCTAAAAAAACATTGCGAGAAGATTTCAAGGATCACCATATTTTTTATGATTTAGGAGGTTAGGAAGGTCTCGATTGTGGAAAATATTTTTAAATTTAGAACTAATTTGTGAATAGATAGGGAAATCTAAGAGGAAGTTTTTTTCTTTTTCAACCCTCTTAGTTTCACAAATATTATAGATTCTTTCATCCCACAATGTCTTTGGAATTGGCCAACTCCCACTTTCACTATGTAGCTCTTTGACTATGTAGCTCATGAGAGATTGTTCTTACTTTAGCAATGTTAATTTTCGTCTTTGCACTTCTCAAACGGAGAGGTACTTTTGATATTCTAAATTAGGGTTGGCCACCTCCTTGTAGTATCTTAGTTTCCTTTTATCCTCTAATTCTTTATCACAACACATATTCTCCTTAAATTTAGAATTTATAATATTTTTTATATTATCGGTATTATGCATGACGACTTCTTCTTTTATTCCTCAATGGTTTAGCCAAGATTTGGAATCTTTAGCCAACCTTGCTTGAGTTGTTGGCACTTTTGGATAGAGTTTGAAGCAATTTAGGGAAGCCTCTTTTCATTCATATCGTTTATATTGTTATTGTAATTTACAGTTCTAATCATAGAAATGTTCTTGATGGGGTGAAGGATTTCTTCTATGAGGAGGATAGGATTGAGTGAAATGCCCTTATTTTTTAGATTATAAGCTATAAATTCTTTTGGATCCATTCTATCTTTCTCTAGGATTCTCTAGAGATATTGCAACCCTAAAATTCACATCCATATAAGATAACTAGATGTATTAATATTTTAATTTATAAATTACATTAACGTGTTGATTAATTAATACATTCATACCTTAACAAATTAATGTATTTATGTATTAATTCATTAATTAATAGATCATTAATGTATTAATTGATTAATATTTTAATAATTAGTACATTAATACTTTCAATTAATTAGTACATTAATTATGTATTAATATATTAATGGTGTATTAATATATTAATGGTGTATTAATCCTCCCCACGCATGTCGGTCCTCAACTAGAAACAACCACATTTAATTGAAAGTGGTTGATATACACCGATCGGGTAAATATTTTTTAAAAGGTGGAAAACGACGTCGATCAACACATATCAACCACTTTTAGTCAAATTTGTTTATTTCTAATTAAGCCTTTATCAAACCTAGATCTATAATTTATAACTTTCGACAAGTTTAGGAAAAGGAAAAAGACAATAAGAATTCTCCATTCTCCTTTATAGTTCCAAGGTTAATCCGGGTGGATATTGGTGGCCACCCACTTATTCCAACTATCTCTTTTTGTCTGTTTTTAGTTCAACATGTTCTTCTATACTTCTTTGTAATTGTGGGTTCTACACTTCTGGGGTTGTGTGAAGCCCTACAAATCTTCCAGGTGGATATTGGTGGCCTCTTACATAACCCATTTGGATTATTTTGTATGCTTTCATGTAAGCACATCTTGTTGTACTTCGAGGGCAATTTTGGAAGCCATAACATATTTTTTTTGGCTCGCCATAGTCAAAGTGTAGATGGAGTTAGATTTTGATGGAATAATGCATATCTCTCTAAAAAACCTTTCCAACAGGCTATCACATGCCTAAAACAGGGGTCGTATGTGAAATTTATGACCCTCTGAAGTTGAGGTACCAACTTACCCATAAGGGCCCACGTGAATTTTAGCATTTCACCTCCTAGGGTTAGGTTTTTGGATGTCTAGGGTTTTGAAATTTATGAGTAATATTCAAAAGGCATGTGGAACCTCATTGTAATCATTATTCTCAGATGAAAGTGTGTAGAATCCACATCTGTTCTGAGATATAACTACCACCATTTGAGCAAGTGTTTTAGTTCAACAATTTTACATTTTCATCCTATTTCATTTTTTTAATAAAAGATATTGTTCACTAGATATCTATGTTTTTATTCATATCTCTATGTTTATTGTATTTAGTTTGTTAATCAGCTTGTTCTGCTCCTAAATCCAGATCCATGCTATCATAGCGGTCTTCTCTTCATTTATTTTTCTTTGTTCATCTCTGTGATAAGATCTGGGTACAAGAAGTTGGGACTCAAACGAATCGAGTCGTTGCAAGATCGGTCGTGCCAAGCCCAACAAAAACCCATGGGGGGACGAAAATAAATATGATGGAGTAGGATATCCTATTAAAATGTTGCTTGAGGAATCCCTCGCACGACTAAGGAATGAAATGATGGACAACTTTGCACAGATCTTTCAATTGCTTCCCATAGGAAAATCATCTTCATCAAGCGGCCATGCAACCCCCTTCAAAGTCCAGGTAAATTTTGATATTCCATTATTTAAAGGACTGATAGATGAAGATGTTGTAGATAAATGGTTGAATCTTCTCGAAGGGTATTTTTCGATCCACAATTTTTCCAATAGGGAAAATATTACTTTTGCACTCCTCAAGATCGTCCCCCATGTTAAGGATTGGTGGGATACTTACTATGAAAAAAGGGTCATAGAGGAATCTAAAATATTTGTGGTGGCCCCTACATGGGATTCCTTCCAGGGCGCCATTAAAGAAAAATACTACCCTCTTGGAAGTTATGAGGACAAATACAGTAGATGGACCACCCTGCGTCAAGAAAAGGACTAGACAGTACTAGATTTAACCAATATTTCCCATACTTGACCCACAAAATTGGGTATCAAAGACTCTAAGATAAATATGGTGCTCAAATTTCGTGGCTATTTGCATAGATACCTTCAAAAATAAATGGATTTTCTATGCATCGCCTCATTGGGCACAGATTATAGATACACTATGAAGATCAAGCAAAAATTTAAGTAGAAGAGGCGAGAGTTTGTATCTGCAAACTCCTCACAACCAAAGAAGAGAAAAGGTGGCCCCAACTCACACAACAAGGGATCGAGCCGATATGGACACTCTTAGGACAACAAGTCCAAGCCACAACACAAGATGGGAAATGAGAAGATGAATGAGAACATGGGAAAATGGTGTGAGTACCATAAAATCCCTTGGCACAAAACTGAATAATGTCATTCCAAGTATTCACTCGGGCTCGAGATGAAGGCTACGAAGTTAAAGGTAGATTCTGATTCTGAATGAAATCCTAAAGGAGGGAAACTCATTATCGATGCTCAGCCAAGTGATATCGTTGCTAACACCAAAATCTAGCTAAGAGAACCAGAAGAACCCGAGGAAGGGGAATGCCTCTTTCACTCACATATGTGGGTAAAGGGGGCTCCCTTCATTTCATTGTCGATAGTATCAATCGGAAGAACATGATTTCAACAAAGTTCATCAAGTGGTTGGACCTTCCAACGAGACCGCACCCGCAACCCTACACCATCGGTTGGCTTCACCAAGGAAGAGATCTTCATGTTAGCCAACATTGTCGTTTTCCCTACATAATCAATCCTTTCAAAGATGAGGTATTATGTGATATTTCTCCCCTTGGATTTTGTGATGTTCTTTTAGGACAACCATATTTGTGGAAGCGTCATTATGTGTATGAGTCTAGACCCTGCATTGTTATTATTACTTTGGGTAGAAAATTGTATAGGATACGAGAGGTAGCACCCCCTACCACTATTCCTTTAATCTATGCTAAGGATTGCAGTAAGGTCATTTCACAAACTGGGAAGATCATCTTCTTTCTGATATGTTCTCATAGTAAGAAGAAGGTCACCGCCATGGATTTGTGGCCCACAAAGAGAATGTTGCGGAACTAGATAAAATACCAATGGAAGCCAAACGGAGAAGTGGAACTCCACTTGGGGTCGAAAGGCTTCTTCACAGTAGTTTTCATAAACTTGGAGAACAAACATAGAATCTTTGAGGGGGGGATATACTTCCACACCTCAGTAGGACTGTACATACGGCCATGGAAGGAAAACTTTTCCCCTGAGAAAGAAACCTTCAAGAATGTACTCGTCTGGTTGAGGCTTTACTCCTTTCCGCTAGACTACTCGCTACCCTCCACCATTGAAGCAATCAGGAAAAAAATTGGAAAATATGTGAAGACATCGAAAGAAACCCTAAAAGGGAGATATACCTCCTACACAAGGATTTGCATAGAGATTGATGTTTGAGGGGAACTCCCAGAAGCCATAAGCCTGGAATTTAGGGATGAGGAATGCATACAAAGCATCGACTACAAGAATTCCCTCTCAATAAAAACCAAGAAGAGGAAGACACAAAAAAACAGCACGATGAGGATGGATTTATCAAGCCAAACCACAGAAAATGAGAAAAGAAGAAACCAAGAAAGGCCCCAATGGGAAGCAGTCTGAAAGCTGGGACTCTAGCGGAAGGGAGAGATAAAACCAACAAAGGGGAAGAAGGAGGAAAGGAAAAGACAAAATCCAGAGAAACTAAGGAACAAACCATAAATGAGAACACAAATAGCCCAAGCAATAAGAAGGAACATGGTGGTAGCACAACTCCTATGGACGAAGAAACTAGAGACTCCAACACCCCCATGCAAGAGGTAGACAGAGATGTGGAAATGACGCCAAGTGAGGTAGGAACATAAGATTGTGATCTTAGAGATATTTTGGAAAGGGAAGGAATAGATCTCTCGAACATACTCGAGCAATGGAAAATGCAAGACGTACATAATGTACTAGTGGAGCAACTAGACCGTATCCAATGCCTATTCCTCCTAAGGGAGGAAGAAAAATACAGAGGGCTCAAGCGCACGCACGGGGAGATAGGACACCTCAGAATCAAAGCAGGTGAGGGACAACACTAGCTCTCACCCATGGAGACGAGAAGGAAGAAAGGTAGGAAATCAAACAATGTAGCCCTACAGGAACTAGGAGAACCTTTGATAAACTCAGATAATATCAAAAATATATTTCTCAACTCCCCCCCACATGTTTAAATGAAGATTATAACATGGAATATTAGAGGCCTAAACAACCCACGAAAACAACGAATCCTTAAAAACAGACAGAGGAAGGAACAAACGAACCTTTGTTTCATCCAAGAAACAAAATGTATTGTAGACATAATGGAAACAATGAGAAAAAAAACATGGAGCAAGTACAAGACATTGACTGTTGAAGGACATCAGGCGTCACGCGATATTCTCACCTTGTGGACCCACAAGTGATGAATTTAGTAGCAGTTAATTTAGTAGCAGCTGAAGCCACTAGACACACACTTTCGGTTAACATGCAAATCATAGGTAACACATAGGTAATTCTATGCACTAATGTGTATGGTCCCTAGATGTTGGAAGAAAAGAGAAGAATACTCCTAGACCTAGAAAACCTAAAATCCCATTCGAGCAACCTCCACAAAGGAGGCACCAGGAGATATGCGAAATATTTTTCAGCTTTCATTGACACAATGGAGATGGTGGACATCAGAACCAGTAATGGCCAATTCACATGGAACAACAAACGGATAAAGAAACATGAGATCACGATGAGGCTAGACAGATTCTTGGTGTCGGAGTCCATTATCCTACAGTATTTAAATTTATACTGCAGCATCCTTCCGTGGGGGGTTCAGACCACTTGTGAGTCCCATTGGAAGGGAACTTCCAAACCACACCGAGGAATAGACCGTTCAGATTTGAGAAATTCTAGATCGAACACACCATTTTTAAGGAGAATATCAGCCAATGGTCGCAGGTGAAACAACCGGGGCAAGGGACAAGGATGTTCAATCTTTATAAGAAATTCAGGTACATCGAACATAAAATCAAGGAGTGGAACAAGGAAATCTTTGGAAAAAGGAAGATGCCTAAATGACCCAAGAATGGGAAGAAATATGCGAGGACGAAGAGACTCTATCGCACCCAAATCCTAGAATGAGGTAGCTAAAGGAAGGAGAGAGGAACACAGTTTTTTCATAAAACAACCATTGCTAGAAGAACCCATTTCTTTTTTAATGTCTCTTCTGGGTTTGGCTGCAAAAACATTGCCGATTAATACTAGAGGCTAAATTGCGTAGTCGATGGCAATTTGATATCATGTATTGAGTACTTCCTTTCCCGGGGGCTAAATTGTCACCTAGATACAGAGGTTAAATATGATAAGTATGATAAATTGTCACCTCCAAACTATATGGTGGAGTATCCGAGCATTCTCAGTTTGTCGAGTCCGAGCATTCTCAGTGTCTTCCTCCACCTACACTATTTTGGTACAGATTTAGGTTTGATTGGTTTAGGTTACATAAAGAATTCTGTGGGTGCGATCACCGATTTCAGTCGAAGATTTTATAAAATTTCTGGTAACAAGTTCCTCTTTCAAAAAAAAGAATATTGTTCAAGATTGAATTCTATTTAAAATTTTGGTTAAAAGTCAAATTGATGCAAGATTGAATTCTATTCAGCCTTCTAAAAACAAAAACAGACACATTTGTAGATCTCAAGTTGCACTGTATTTTAAATAGTGGTTTGTAATGGAACAATTATAGTTACTATCGTTGTTAACATTTTTGTTAAATGTTCCATAGTTACTAAAACTTATAAATTGCCAGTGAGTGCAGCGCTCCAGTGATCTGTTAGAATATCCACGCATATTACACCAGCTTCACTACTTATGTTAGGATGCCAGAATATCCATTGCATATTACACCAGTTTTTCTACTTATTTTTTTATGATGCCAGATTTTAATAATTACTGCAGGAAATTTCTCTTTCCAGTATGAATGCGCACAGAATTGCATAAAAATAAAAAACCGTAATTATTGTTGTAATGAGTCTCTTTGAATTATTAAATT
Organism: Picea engelmannii; assembly: GCA_009831015.1. Lineage (NCBI taxonomy): Eukaryota > Viridiplantae > Streptophyta > Pinopsida > Pinales > Pinaceae > Picea > Picea engelmannii. The sequence goes on along the minus strand of ML798682.1, from coordinate 396,711 downwards.
ATTAAAGGGGACATATTTCTTTAATTCAATTGAATTATTAAAGGGGACATATTTTTTTAATTCAATTGAATTATTAAAGGAAATGGTGCCTGTTATTTTGTGAAGTTTATGGTTCTTGGTTCAGTGAATGCGCCTTTGTTTCTAACTTGTTATTGGGACGTCTTGAAAATTTATGCAACCAGATAAAGGAATGAGAACCTCTCCCTCCTTGTATAAGTGCTGGTATTTAGTGCGTCCTCCTTCAAAAATGATTCTCTTTCCATTAATGTGATTCTCTATTGTTGAATTCTCCCTCCACTCAGATAAATTGGTATCAGAGCTTGTGACTTGAGAAAGTTTCTGCATACAAAGAAAGAGAAGACCGAGTTTCATATCTTTCCTCAGGGTTCTTCTACGCCTTTTTATTGGTGCATGAGTGCGCCATTCTGAGGGTTAATCTCACGCCCTCCTAGAAGTCTCAAGTGAGGAGTTTAGAACAGCCACATCAACTCCCGTTGACTAATTGGCGTTGGCTCTTCATGAACTAATTCGACTCCAACAACGTCACACTCCAGTGGCCATGCAGCTCAACACCCGTTTTCAATTATTCAAGTTTATCAGACAAATGAATGGAGAGACTGTATATTCCTGCGTATCCAACGGGTTCATCCACTTCCTCGAACAACCGAATTTATATAACGTACTTATAATATAGTGGACCCACGCAAAAAGTTTCGACCGTTAGCAGCTTTTGGCGATCAATGCAATGATGAGAATAGATAGCTTGATATGAAAAAAATTTCACAAGGAAATCATCAATGATGAGAATAGATCGCTTTATATGAAATTTCACGAGGAAATCATCATTGTGGTTATATTTTATTAATTTTGTTTTTTTTAATTTTTTTTAATCATGAAAAAAATTGATAATTTATTAAAGTAATTTGGGTTAAGTTTGGCCTGAAACCAACTCACTACAATTATAATTTATTACGCAAGAGTATATTGCCTGTACATTAAATATAATAAATAATAAACATTAATTTCAATATAGTTCTATTAAACTTTGAACAATAGAATAAGATTTCATTATATTTATACAAATGATATAAGAAAAAATATAGATATATAAGAAAAATGTTTTTGTTACCATTTTTATAAATGAAGATAAATCATAATATATGAGATTTAGAAATATGATATTTAGTTAAAATAGTTAAGAAAGGGAGATGTATTTTAAAATTTAATATTTAAAAGATTGTGGTTTGAGTTTCATCATTAAATTTATTTTCCATATATGTGGATCCAATATAAAATATTATACAAAACTAAAAATATATTAATAAAAACATTTAAGGTATGTTAAATAATTATCATTCACAAATATATATACATAAAAGTAACATTAAAAAAACTAACATATCAATTATTTGAAGAAGAGTGCAAGATACCAGATATATAAAATATGCAGAACAGAAACGAAATGCTAGAAATAACAGAATAACAGTAAAATATCCAGCATAATCTTCGCAATACACAGAAATGATATACGAAATAGCAACAGAAATAACACTTGA